>JMRO03000084.1:0-76334 GCA_000743665.3 Scytalidium sp. 3C | reverse complement strand
TTGATTGCGATATATAGACAGGGTTCGGAATTAATTTCTTAATTTTTAGTATTTTTAGTATTTAATTTAATTTAATTAGTTTTAATTTGGAATTCTGAAAAATTAATTAATTTTAGTATAAGATCATACTAAATTAAATTAATCTTAGTATATACTAAAATTAATTAAATTAATTAAAAATACTAAATCACGTGATTATATCATGTGACCTCAAAAATATGATTAGTAATTGTCTTCCGAAATCTCTGGAAACTACTAGAAATTCCTAGAAAATTACCGAAAATTATCGAAAATTCTATTATAAATCAGTGATATACAATAATTAGTAATAGAAACTTCTAGAATTTATTTTATAACTATATATATTTGTTTTATATCTTTATATACGTTTTATTTTTGTTTTAGTTGCATAATTAATTTTTGAAAATCAATTATCAAATATTCGAAATATTCGTTTAAATCAGCCACTTAAAATTATTCGCTTAATATTTAGTCTACAATTCAACCATTTAAAATTGTTCGCTTAATATTTAGACCCAAAAATCAACCAATTATAATTGTTTATTTCAGAACAATTACCAAAAATCAAAAAAATGGATTCGCAATCAACAAATAATTCAATAAATGAATATATAACTTCACAATCAACTGATATATCAATAAATTCAACAAATATTAATGAAAATCAATTTATTAATTCTAAATATAATAAATCTGATTATATATATAAACCAGAACATATATATATGTTTTCAAAAGGTTTATTTATTTGGGAATTACAAGATATCGATTTTAATAAAGAACGAGAGTTATTAATAAAATGTACTTTATGTTCTTATAAAAAAACTGTTAAAATTCAAGGATTTCAATCTTCAAATTTTATTCAACATTATAAAAATAAACATCCTACAATTGCTTATAATGAAAAAGCTGAAAAATCGAAATTATTAATAAATAATATTCAATCAAAATCCGAATTTTTTAATAATCAGTTAGAAAATCGAAAAAGAATACGTTCTCAAACTATTAATAGTTTTAATGAAAATGAAGCTTTATTTAAAATATTAAATTTTATTATTGATAATAATTTATCATTTAATATTTTAGAATCAGATTCTTTTAAAGAACTATTAAATTATTATAATAAATCAACACCGATTATAAATTCAAAAAAAATCAAAAATATATTAGATGAATATTTTAATAATATATTAATTTCATTTAAATATGATTTAAAACAATATATTAATAATAATAATTCATTTTCTATAACTTTTGATATATGGACTTCTAATAACCAACAATCTTATATTGGTATTATTTTAATTTATATTGATTTAAATTATCAATTAAATTATAAATTAATAGGATTTCATGAATTATTTGAAAGTCATACTGGTTTATATATTTATAATGAATTTATAAATATATTAAAACAATATGATTTAAATTTAACAAATATTCATAGTATTACACGAGATAATGCTTCAAATAATAATTCTTTTATAGAATATATTAANTAAAAATTCTATAAATATTTATGATATTAAATGTATAGCTCATATTTTAAATATAGTTGTACAAGATATTTTAAAAGAATATTTATTAGAATTTAATTCCGAAAAAGAATTATCTGAATATACTAATAATATTATTAATATAAATACAAATAATTCAGAAAATTTAAAAGGAGTAACTAATAAAATCCGAAAATTAGCTACTTTAATTAAATATACACAGGAAAATAAAAAGCTATTTTCTGAAGGAATTAGTAAATATAAAAATGAAGGTATTATACCTTTAAATTATAATATTAAACAAATTCCTTTAGATAATATTACTCGTTGGAATTCAACATATAATATGCTAAAAATAGCTTTAGAATTAAAAGAAGTTATTATTTATATTTCAAATAACACTAAAAATTTAGAATATAAAAAAAATATTTTAACCCCTTTTGAATGGGATTCTTTGAAGCAATTAAAAGAAATATTTGAGGTTTTTATTAAACCAACTATTAAATTGCAAGGACAAATTTATATAACACTTAATAAAAGCTTATTATTTATATACAATATATATAATAAACTTGAAAAAATTATTCAAGATTTGCAAAAAAAACAAAGATTACATGAAGATTATAATATTTATATTAATTCAATTAATATAGGTATTAAAAAATTAGAAAAATATTTTCCAAGAAAATTAAATGGCAATTTATTAGATAAATATAAACCTTATCTTTTAAGTATTATTTTAGATCCTAGATTTAAATTAGTAYATTTTAAAGAGAAAGGTTTATTATATTTTTATCTTTTAATATCAACTGATATTTTAGATATTTTAAAAATAGAATATTTTAAAATAAAAAATTCAGATATTTCTTCAAATAATTCAGATATTTATAATAATTCTTCAGAAAACTCTGATTCTGATAATGAATTATTTATACTATCAAAAATTAGTTATGAAGAATTTATAATTTATTTAAGGGAAAATATTGAATTACCTAAAATAAATCCTTTAGAATATTGGAAAAATAATTCACAAAGATTTCCTATATTAAATATTTTAGCTAAAAAATATTTAATAATTCCTGCTACTTCAGCTTCAATTAAAAGTATATTTAGTATTGGAAATAATATTATTACTAAATCTAGAAATAGATTAAATTCGGAAACAGTTAAAAAATTAATGTTATTAAAAAATTGGCAAATTAAAGATTTATCAGAATTAACAATTATTAATATTGAAAATATGGAGACAGAAATAGAAACAGAATCGGAGAATTTAAATGAAATTATTGAGGATTTTTAGTAGAATTTATTAGGAATTTTTTTCGAATTTATTAGAATTTTATTTGAATTTATTTGGATTTTTTGGAATTTTTTGACTTTTATAAAAATTATGAAAATTATGAAAATTATAAAAATTATAAAAATTAATGAACGATTACTAATATATAATCACGTGATTTAATTTTTTTAGTATATTTAATTTAATTTAGTTTTTTTAGTTTAATTTTAGTATAAGGTCATACTAAATTAAGTTAATTTTAGTATGGAATCTAATTAATTTAATTAGTATTAATTTGAGGTCATACTAAATTAATTAAATTAATTCCGAACCCTGTTTCCACTGAACGTAAGGATTTAACCAAAAGTTTCGCCTTTATAGGAGATCGAGCATCATCCTAGGTGGAGCGAAATTTGCTTTGAGCTCTCAAATTTCTGTTTCGCGGTCAAGCTCGGAAAACTAGCCCAATTTGTCCAATGCATTTCCCTGCGAATTGCTTCCATCCATTAAGTCAGCAACCAGATCTATTTTATAGCAATGAATCTTCGGATGAGACAAAGGCACGCACCTTTTAAGAGACTTCTATTTGTACTACCAGGGACGACATCTTCAACACCAGTATATTCTAGCCGCCTTCACTTCGTACCCCGAATTTTCTCCAATTGGAGATAGCTCCGCTAATAAGCAGTTAGCGCTGTTGTTGAGAGTTTCCCCAAGTACTAAAGAACAAGACAGTTTATCCTCCAGCCCATGAAGTTAAATACTTCCAGGTGAATTTCAGTCGGAAACTGTACACAATGATCATGGCCACGGTACTTATTCTGTAGTTTACGCAGACCTGTCACGTACAACCCACACGACTCGCCGTGGATCCTGTGTAAACTAAAAAAAAGGAATGAAAATAACTATAGCTGACGCGGATGCCCTGGCTAGAAAGGCCTTGAAAGCTATAGGTTATAATCAGGAAAATGCAGATATTATAGCTCAGCATATCATTGACAGTGAATTGCGTGGGTTTTCGGCATCGGGACTTGCACGTATCCTCAGTATAAAAGATCGCATTCGCTCCAAAGGTGGCAAATTATCGGAGAACATAGAAGTCACGCGCGAGAGTGCTGCGACAGCACAGCTAGATGGTCACGACACACTGGGTTATCTTGTCGCACAGCATGCCACTGAGAAAGCAATCGCCAAAGCTAAAGAGACCGGTATCGCCATTGTCGGCGCCAACAATACCTGGTACACTGGAATGTTGGCGTACTACGCTGAGATGGCCGCGAACCAAGATCTTGTAACGATTATCGCATCAAATACAAGTCCTTGGGTGGCCCCTGAAGACGGACATAAGCCCATGTTTGGTACAAATCCATTCTGTGTGGGCTTCCCATCTTCAGACACACCGATTCTGTATGATATTGGGACATCGAAAATCTTGCATGCGGATATACTTCTTGCACAACGCCTAGGAAGGGAACTACCGCAGGATTCAGCTTACAACTCCATTGGGGATGTCACAGTTAACCCCCTTGAAGCGCTCGAAGAATCCATTGCAGTCTGGGGTGGCCACCGAGGATCTGGACTTGCACTGGCAGTACAGCTCTTGGGTGTCCTGGCTGGCTCGCCCGCACTGCCATCAAACTTACAGGACTTTGGCTTCTTGGTAATTGCAATAAACCCGGGAATGTTCAGACCATTGGACGAATTCAAAAGGGAGATTGACGAATATGCTGCCCAAATGAGAGCAAGTCCCTCGCGTACCGGAGGCCACTTAAGGATGCCATTCGATCGCTCCGCATCGATCCGAAAGGAAACGAGGAGAAAATGGGAGTTTGAGGTAGAAGATCAGGTCATAAAAAAGCTCCAAGTGTTAGATTAACTATGTCCTATTTGAATTTCGCATTTTCATGACGAGGCTCGTGATTATTTTGATTTAATTCTAGCCACTTTTCATAACCAGGTGGGCGAATTGAATGTATAACCACAGCAACACAGGAATCTCTTGTTCCCACGCCGCAATCCATGCCGCAATCCATGCCGCATTGAGCTTTCTAAATCGAGCTCTCGAAATCGGCTAATACGCTAAAAGCTTTATGCGCACGATTATCTTGTGGCGAATAATCGAAACTGGAGGCTTTTGGGAGAATATGACCAATGAAAGTTCCACAATCCATTAGGTGACCGCGAAATGAACACTGTGGAGACAAGTTATCTACTTCATTCAACCGTGAGTTGTATGGTAGAGAAAATATTAGAGCACTGAATCCTTCTTAATGTACTTATCTGTAGTATATTTTCATTTCGAATGAGAATTTTCCCTGCAGTGTTACTTAGGCAAAGATTGGACGATCCTCTACAATGCGTTCATTTCTTCGGTTAAAGCGGGGTGGATCTAGCAGGTCTACTTCGAAAATAGAGTGTAGAAGAAACCAACCTAGACAAGGATAAACGTAGCTGGACTTGTTAGTTAGCGAGGCCTTGGAAAAACCTTGCATCAACAGTTACGTGAAGCTGTTCGATTGTGGCCTCCCAGGATCTCAAAGACCCTCTCAGCCTTCAATTCGTTGAGCCCAGGGATCTGCTAATGTTGAAACACATCTTAGACTCCCACTGACTTTGAGAACCTCACGCCTCCAGTTAAATTGGCCAAAACGCACCATCCTATCTTCAAAATGTCGGCTTCATTCTCACGTGAGCGTCTGTTGGCAGAGCTGGCCGTACAGCGAGCTTCGATTCTCTCCAAAAAAGTACTTTCTATGGTCAATAAAGGCGAGGTGTCCAAGGCGGATATGAGCCCAGTCACTATTGCCGACTTTGCCGCTCAGGCACTTATAATAAGCGCTATTCACGCTGCCTTCCCCTCTGACACTTTTGTTGGAGAGGAGAGCGCGGATGCCCTGCGATCTGATTCCAATTTGCAACAGCGTGTTTGGGAGCTCGTCTCTTCCACACATTTAGATGATAAAGATAGCGAGGAACTCCTAGCCAGTCCATCGTCAATTGAAGAATTATTTCAAGTCATTGATCTTGGTGGGCATGGAGCTGGAGGCCGGGAGGGCCGAGTATGGATGCTTGATCCGATCGATGGGACAGCAACTTTTATTCGACGAGAGCAGTATGCCGTATCATTAGCTCTGGTTGTTGACGGCGTCCAAGTGGTCGGTGTGCTAGGCTGTCCCAACCTTAATCTTGAAACTGGTAGAGTAAGTGAGAAGAGTGTCGATGCAGAAGGGCTTGGATTAATGCTATCGGCTGTGAGAGGTGAAGGTGCATCTATAAGACAGATGGGGAATGGTGGCCTCCTTCCAGCAACGAAGATCGAGAAACTATCAGATGGTCCAACAGACCTAAAAGACCTTCACTTCGTATTCTCTACTTTTGACGGCGTAAGGCAACCTGGTGGAGAGAATTTCGTCGCCAAAAAAATCGGTGTCACGTCTAGCCCCACGGAGATATGGTCCTCGCACATGAGATACGTTGCCCTTATCGTGGGTGGTGCTGATGTCCTAGTCCGCATGCCCGTAAGGAAAAACAAATTGCACTGTGTTTGGGATCATGCCGGGTCACAGCTTATCTATACGGAAGTGGGCGGGAAGGTTACAGACTTGCAGGGGAACGATGTAGATTTCGGAGCGGGAAGAGAACTCAGTAACAACTGGGGAATCGTTGCAGCAAAACCAGGGGTTCACTCCAGGGTCCTAGAAGTGGTGGCGAAGGTTCTAAAAGACAACGAATATATATGATTCAGAGTTGGCCTATATAAAGATCTTTCAACAAATGGATTTTGCTCTGCTCCGAAAATGAAGCTTATGCCAGGGTTTGTTTATCTATATGAAGTCTTACTAGACATATTCAGAATCTTAACGTTTGTATCTCGCTCGCCTTTCCAGGAATTGCAACCTCGGGAATACGCAAATTTATTGGAGGCTAAAATGGCAACTCATATATTACACTTTTCGAGCAAGAGGAGAACCTCTTTCAATATCGAAGTAATATTCTGTGGTTCAATACACTTATGTGTTCGGGATTCTCTCGGAGAGGGAATGTTGATTAGTATGTTGACTACCATATTAAATGTATCTTAGAGGATAAGAATAATTTACTGTGGCACCAGAGTGTACGTCAGTATGGATGGGCCCTTTCTAGGGTATGTTTCCCCCAATGCGAGTGGCACAGAAAACCCAAACTTGTGAACCAATCGACTATCGATAGAAAAAGATTGGTTTGAATACGCTCTAAGATGCTATCTATTTCTAGCTATATGAATCTATTGTATCCTTTCTAATCATGTCTATATCCTAGCACTCTATGTTTAACGAAAAGACAAGCTATATTGTTTCCATGGTACCCCGGTGCTGATGTTGAATTGACGGATGGACTGAGTCCACAAGCACTGGAGTCCCATTTCGCGAACCATTTCTCAGTTCGATACAACACTATAAGAAGATTAAGGATTGGTAGATTCGACTTCTGTATGCTCAAGCATCTGCTTGTCACCTCCCAATACACGTGATGCTTCTCTCTTGGGCATATTTCGGGCGATGCCAACAACCTGGAAGATGTTTTGGCTATCCAAAAATATCTGATCAACCTCTTCCAAGTGCCGACCACTAGTCTCTGGAAAGAAGAAGTATACGCCTGAAGGGTGTTAGAGGCAGTCATTCATAGGAATTTGTTGGTTGATTACCTGGCAAGATCAAGAATAAATTGATGCTGGCGTATATGATGTAATATTTATAGCCCAGTGTCGCAAAACCAACTGGAGTAATTTCGGCAACTAAAAAGTTAAAGACCCATGCACTTCCAGTAGAAATTGAGGTAATCGGTACTCGAACACTTAGCGGTGAGATTTCAGAAGCATAGAGGAATGTCAATCCCAGAAATCCCGTTGGGAAGAAGAACGAGAACATGAAGATGAACACCGCAGCTACAATAACGCATGAGGTACTTTGGCTTTGTGACGATGTACCTGCTATTATTGCCATACATGCCCCCATGCCAAAGGCAGCAAACATCATCAACTTCCTCCTTCCAAGTCGATCAACTGTCAGGACGCCGATTGGCGAGCAGATTGTCTGCCAAGTAAACACGCAGGCTCCCAAGATTCTAGCAATCTCTCCGGACAGACCGAGATCTTGTTCAAAGATAGTTGCTTGGTAGAATGCCAAGGCGTTGATACCGCTCATTTGTTGAAACATTTGTCCAGCTGCCGCGAGGCAAGCTCTGTGGAATAATCGTTCGTCGCCGTTGCGGAAGATGTCACGGAATTTACCTTTGCCGGTAACCAAAAGAGATGATTCGATTTCTGATACATCGGCATCGACCTGCTCTGAGTCCTCCGGAATATCAGAGAGAGCGGCGAGAACTTCGCGTGCTTCCGGTACACGGCCCTGCTTAATGAGCCATCTTGGAGATTCGGGCATATTGGGGACCATCGCAATAACTATAATGGACCACAGTGATGATAACGCCAACGGAAATCTCCAAGTCACGCTTCCCGTAGCATGCGACATGCCGTAATTAATCCAGGCGGCTGTTGCTAGACCCATGCTGATGAACAAGCCCTCAAGCAGCACGACAGAGCCCCGGTGGCCTGCTCGAGAGCATTCGGATTGCCAGTTAGGTGCCGTGGCAGTAAGTGCTCCAAAACCAAGACCAGATATTAGGCGGCCGACAATAAGCTGACCGAGGGAGAAGGATGTAGATTGAATGATGGCCCCTATAATGTTGATGAATGCACCAAGCATGATGGTTCGCTTTCGTCCAAGTTTATCACCAATCGAGATGCAGCTTAGAGCACCAAAGAAGCAGCCAAGAGTATACATTGCCACAACTGTGCCCTGCATCTCAGTTAGCGCGGATATGTCAGTATTTGTAAATGTTACATACCTGTATTCTAGAGTTATGTGTCTTTTCAGCTCCTTTGGTGGTCAAGGTATTGATGCGAGGAAAGATCTCAATCCATGAGGGGAGGTTGAGCAATCCACCACAGACTGCGTTGTTGTATCCGAACCTATATTGCTGTCAGTTAGCTCTGGAGGCCTCAGTGCTCATTCTCTCGACATACAGAATATAGGCAGGCATAATAACTGCCCAGATCATAGCGGCGCCCAGGGCATTGCCGCGAAACCCGAAATAACGAGCCATTTTTCCGTTGGAGAAAACTGAGGATCAATGGATTTTCTCACTTGGGATCCGGGGGTCTGTCCGCTGAAAGAGTATCTCCTGGCACCGCTCTGGACAGAGCAAAGTCCTGACTTTAATAGAATATAACCCATCTCTCAAACCTGGGCACGTCCCTCTTTAGGGACGGCAGGCAAAGTCAGCAATAAGCTGTCGCGTAGCAATTATGCCCCATACCCACTCAACAGATGAGACCACGAGGGCAGAGGATAAGGGGTAAGGTGGAGTCCCCATCATTAAACTGGGTCGATAGATGCTTAGTGCCGCGGAGGAGCTTCTCTCTATTCGAGCTTGGGATGCGGCGTCGGAGTGATTGACTCACCTGGCGGTGTTAAGACGCTCACCATTCTCGTGTCTTCGGGATTTCCGATGACCCACATAGCTGCCATCTCTAGCTCTCAGGCCCCAGAAACTGAACCGGAAGAGAAGTATCAGGGCAGTTTGCACGGGATCACAGGCTTTAAATCCTGTCGGGACATCCTACAGCTAGCTACCCTAGCTACCCTGGCATTAATTTTTGGTCCGAATTGCATGTGCATTTAAATATCGCCTCTATGTCATAAGCTTCCATACATTCGAACTTCCCTTCTGCAAAATTTGATCTGAAATATTACCCAGCCTGTTCATGGTCAAAATCACTCGTTTGTGATTGTTATTATTGACCATGGCGACCCATCATCTGGCATCCTGGGTGAATAACTTGAAATACTCAGATCTGCCGCAGGATGTGGTCTCAGCAGCAGTTCGCAGTTTCTACAACTGGGTGGGGTGTACCGTAGGCGGAAGCAAGCACGAAGCTACCGTGATTGCCGTAAGTTCTTTAATCGTTTTTTCCCTGGGTCGAGTACTAATCACACAATAGCATGAAGCACTAAAACCATTCTTTGGTGCTCCATCGGCTTCTCTACTGGGCCATGGAGGAAAGCTCAGTACCGATGCTCAACATGCCGCTCTTCTGAATGGGATAGCGTCGCATGTGCACGACTACGATGACACTCATCTAGACACTATAATCCACCCGACTGGGCCTGTTGCCAGCGCTTTGCTGGCTATAGCTCAATCGAAAGGTAGCTATTCAGGAAAAGAATTCCTTCTTGCACTGACTGCTGGCATTGAGGCAGAGTGCAAGGTTGGATTGGTAGTGTGGCCAGAGCATTACGATGTGGGGTGGCATATTACATCAACCACGGGTTCAATTGGTGCAGCAGTTGCAGTATCGAAACTTTTATCGCTTTCAACAACACAGACTGCGCATGCGATTGGTATTGCAGCTACGCAGGTGGTCGGGCTGAGAGAGATGTTCGGATCGCATACAAAGTCATTTCATCCCGGTCGGGCGGCCCAGAACGGATTAATGGCAGCGGTGTTGGCAGAGAAGGGGTATACCAGTAGCGAAAAGGCACTGGAAGCTCTCCGCGGTTGGGCAAATGTTGTTGGTGTGACCAAAGAAGGTATTGGTGCGAATATGGAGAAGTGGTTAGGGTTTGGATCAAATGGTCAAGCCCAACAGGTTGGCTTACCCTCTGCAAGCCTATCTGGGAGATGGGAAATCTTGAGGAACAGCTTTAAGCCATTCCCCTGCGGAATCGTCATCCATCCTATTATCGATGGTTGCGTGCAGCTCCATCGTCAGATGGCAGCAGAGAGCTTGGAC
The DNA here is from genome assembly GCA_000743665.3 of Scytalidium sp. 3C. Taxonomy (NCBI): domain Eukaryota; kingdom Fungi; phylum Ascomycota; class Leotiomycetes; genus Scytalidium; species Scytalidium sp. 3C. Next base: position 65,704 of record JMRO03000084.1, on the reverse strand, counting down.
GTCAAGGATATAAAGTCTGTGGAGATATTGGTACATCCGTTAGTGCTGGAGTTGACAGGCAAACGCAAGCCCAAGGATGGATTAGAGGCTAAGTTCAGCGTTTATCATGGAGCAGCAATCGGTCTAATATATGGAAAGGGAACTCCAAAGCAATACGAAGATGCCGTCGTGCAGAGCTCAGAGGTCATCACAGTGAGAGATAAAGTCCAAGCGGAAGCGGACCAAAAGCTCGGGGCAGACGAGGCCAGAATTTCTTTGATCATGAACGATGGGACGGTGCTCGAAAAGCACGTACAGCACGCAGTTGGTAGCATTGAGGTGCCACTGACCAACGAGATGCTCGAAGAGAAATTCAAAGATCAATGTGCGCCTCTCTTGCAAAACAGACTTGAGGAAGTGAGCAAAGCTCTGTGGGATATTGAACATGCATCCAACATAAACGACATCATGAGCACTATTTAAAATTAGATTAAATGACCATAACTACTTTCAGCGGATTTGACCCTATGGAGGACAAGATGCAGGCACAGTACGGATTATTAGAACAAAATTACATATATGTAAGATATAGGTCAAAAAGAGAATTCCTGAGAGAAAAATACAATGTATGGACCGTATCAGGATCTTGGACGTGAATACCCCAAATAGCACGCTCTGTATATGGTACGGAGACGACTCTTTTGCGCACTCGGGTTACAAGAGGATAGGTTCTTTCATCGGTAAAAATTGCCCTACATCCGCTACGGACGCGGCTCCGGAAAAATGTGCAAATTGAAGTACACCTCCCAACAGAGACTTTAGCGGATCCAAACTTTTCTTTGCCGTTGTCACAGTGGGAAAGTATAAGCTAGCTCTCTCCGAGCTCATGATGGCCATGTCTCTGTTACTCAAAACTTCGTACAAGCGTCGGGGATATCCCACTATTGGTGAGCGTGGTGTGGGGAAGCTTACCTCCAAACGACCAACTAAACTGCGCGTTGGCGTGACACTTTCCTCTTTCAATCTAGGGCCTAAGATACACCTAAACCACTAATTCGGAGTACCCGATGGGATCTCCGTTTTTCGAATGATTCTCCCCGACCATCACTACGAAAGGGAAAGAAGCTTGCCATTTATCCGGGATAATCGACCAACATCTTCATCTAAATCTATCACTCTGCAGGCGTTGTATACAGGCTGACGTGAACGACGTAGCATGACTGCCACGGTCATTTCCATGAACCTGGCTGTTGCTCAGTGATGTCGACAATTCCGAGAGCTAGCGGCACTGCCGACGGAGACATACCTTCGCAACCTCCTCGTCCAGCGAAGCGTGCTAGGAGTGCAATTGCCTGTCAGCGTTGTAAACAGCGGAGGCAACGTTGTGATAATGCATTCCCCTCTTGCACCAACTGTGCATCTGCAGGGCAAGGGCACAACTGCGTCTACGGTGGGGGGAATGCGAGTTATTCTCCGGAGTACGTCGCATCCCTGGAATCGCACATCGCAAATCTAGAAGAAAAGCTTCGATCACGCGGATCAGATGATACACGGAGTTCGGATTCCATAGCTACCCCAGCGCAGCCAGTCCCTCCCAGTCCATCCCATGCTGGAAGACAAGGTACAACACCCGCCTCGGATCCCCTACACAATAGCAGGGCAGGAGATGCAGGAGAGCTTCTCGAAGTCGGAACAGGTTTTGTTGCTCTCTCCTCCAGTTCGTACTTCGGTGAATCGAGCGGCACTCCGCTGGCAAAGATTATTCAATCTGGTCTCGCTTTACAGAACAAGCACGTCGATGGTCCTAGAGCACCACTTGAGCAGGGTCTTTCCAAGAATAGGGAGGAAAGCACCATCTCTACGAAAGCGGAAATTCCCAGCCAGGTCGTAGCAGAAAAGTTAATTGAGGCTTATATCACAAAGGTCCATTCAAAACATCCATTCCTCTCAAAACCCAAGCTCCGGCGGCTAAATGAGCGCCGGCATGAGCTAAAAGCATGCACAAGTCTTCCAACAGAGCAGCAACTATTACCTGAGAGTAGATTGGATTTCTTTCTTATGCACATGGTGTATGCCATCGGTGCCAGGTATCTTCAACTGTCACGAGACAGCGATCATGTTTCGCCAGAGGCACATTATGCTGCCGCTATGCAAGACATAGATGTCGTCCTTGATGTTCAAAGCATTGAAAATCTTCAATGCATGTTACTACTTGCTCTATACCAGTTGCGGTCTCCTAGTGGACCGGGTCTATGGTCGATGATTGGATTGGTCATGCGTCACTGTCTGGATAGTGGCTTGCATAGAAGATCGAATCTTCCGGTTTTGATGGACCAACAACGGAAGCGCCTCTTTTGGACAGTATATATGCTAGAACGATCTGTTGCTCGAACCCTAGGAAGACCTTGCTGCGTAACAGATCGCGAGATAGATGTCGAGCTTCCGGCCAACGTTTCGGACGAGATTGAAAACGAGCAAGATTTAATTGCTGCAATAAATCATGCTGCACAATATCCCAACCAGGTAACCTCTATTTCACCTGCTATACATATCGTCCGAATACAGAGAATTGAGTCTAAGATCCACCGGACGGTTTATCGGGTCGATAAACCTCTCTCGGCTGTCGCACCTTATAAGATCTCTCGCCTCAGAGATGAATTGGAGGATTGGAAGCGCAACATCATGCATTTTATACCCTCACCGTGTGAAGACGAGAAGGTGCCCTATAATATGGCCGACTATCACATGATCCAGTATTATAAAGGAACTCTGCTCCTTCTTTTACCTTTTCTTCCAAGCCTGACACCTGCAGATCCCGACTTTCGATTATGCGCATATGCTGCTGGTCAAATTTGCCAGCTCTACAAGCATCTGCATGACAAGCAGCAATATATCTCTTTCTCCCTTCTTGCGCTTCATGCTACTTTCGTTGCTGGCTTGGCTATGATTTACTGTTTTTCAGTTGACCGATCCATATTTGACAGCAAATTCAGTAGCGACATTCGTGCTTGTAGTACGGTTTTATATGTGATTGCAGAGCGATGGCCCGCAGTTCGTAGAGTCAGAACCGCTTTCGAAACACTGGTTGCGGCAACGGTGGAGAGTGGTACTGTGGGTCGGCCGGTCGGCGGAAGCTTGTCATCCTCTACTTCTATACCAGGAAATCCGGCTGGAGAAGGGTTTCCACATCTTCCAACCCCAGAGAGCAGTATCTCATGTGGCTCAGATGGTGAGCAGATGGGGCCGACCAACGTTTGGGATTTGTTCGAAACTGTCTTGGATGAGAAGGATCATAGATTTAGCTTGGCGCAGGAGGGATTCTTCAATGTGATGAATGCATTTCCCGAGTACGGTTGGGGCTTGCAATTGTATTAGCACACCAAAAATATAGCAAGATATTCCCATCGTTAACAACCGTTAATCCCCTGGATTCTATTATCATCTCGATCTCGAATAGCCTTGGACACTCGGTCTAACTGAAGTATAGCCATTCACGGTAATAATTACCGCACTCGCATGCTCTGATCCTGGGTCTTTGCCCCTAAAGCATAGTGGAGGCTGGCCCCTCAGAGAGGAAACCTCCTGGCCAAACTACGAAACTTCTTGGTTTAAATACGGAGAGGGATGATGACGAACTGTAATTGGGTTCTTCATTACAGATATGCGAATCTTAAATTTTATATATGAACTTATGAGGATCTATGCTAATGAGACATGATCCAAGATGGAAGTATGAAATACCCCCTGACGCATTGTTCGCTATTCGTCCTTTAGAACTTGTTGCATGATAAACCCAGCGTCAACAATTTTGGCCTATCTTCTCTTTTGCGGGAGACTGGAACCTACTGCTACTATTTATTCAAACTGTACCTTAATCGATATAGATTGAGTGAAGTCTATTTTTGGCATAGCAGCAATAACTGAAATTAAGATCTATGGACCCGCACCTAATAAACTACTAAAGAAAGCATGTGATACATAAATACATAGAATAGAGAGCAGATCTAGAAAGTCTCACAATTTGAACTTGCAGTTTTGTACACTTAACCAACAATCATTTCGCAAGTGTAGTGCCTTTTTTCTCCCTGAGTATGGAGAATTTTGTCAACACACAGAGCACACCCGCAGCCATGAAAGTGCTGGCCGAAAATATATAACCGCGACTGAATTTATTTTCTTCGATATTAACTAATGTTCCGGCAACTGGACTACCAATCAATATCCCGAGGCCAGCAAAGGAGAAATTCATTCCCAACCATGTTCCCAGAAGCTTAAAATCTGGAATGAGCCTGGCTACAACAGTTGTTGGAAGGGACACAACGGCTCCCTGAAAGAACCCGTAGAGAATGGCGAAGACGACTATCCCTGCCAGGCTATGGATGGCAATCAAGATATAAGACATGATTGCAGATAGAAATATTGCCGCGATGAGGATTTCCAGGGATCCAAACTTATCAGCCAAGAGACCGGGGATGATGCGGCCAAATAAAGAAGATGCGTTGAGGATGGAAAGCATATAGAAAGATAAATTTTCGTCAATCCCAATATTGCGCTCTGCATATATGACAATGTAAAAGAACGGTATATATATCCCAACAAAGGCGAGGAATAGCGCTATGCTGAAGACCACAAAGGGAGCAGAGCGAAATGCCGTTATATCAAAAAGCTTGCGAGCATGTTTCGAAGGGGGAAGCCTGGTCTTCATGACTGCTATGCTTATTAACATAGTAGCCATAGCGATGAATCCGATAATTCTTGTGGTCCAGGCAAAGCCTATTTGCGGTTGGAGCCTATGAAACACAACCGTGTAGATGACGCTGCCTACACTTCCTCCCGCTGCCGAGATGCCCATAGCAAGTCCTCGCCTTGCAGTAAAGTAGGTGGCTACGATAGCAACGCTGGGTAAAAACACACAGCCCGCTCCTAATCCAACGCATAAGCCTTGTGCAAGGAAGATTTGCCAGTATTCCTTCCCCAGACTTGTCATCATCAGACCAAAGACGATTAGGAACGATCCGACGCATAGCAAAGGTCGGAAGAACCCCCAGTCAAATATTGGACCAACAACAACGCTGAATACGATCAACAAAAACCCTTCGAATGTTCCAATCCAGGATATGGCCGATGCTGAGTGATCTTTTAGGAGGTCGGTTTCGTAATAAGTCTGATATGCCCCGAAGGTATTGACAATGCCCCTATAGAAACATTAGTGTTTTGTCACAGATAGGTTGAAATCAATTCTTGCTGTAGACCAACCATGAACTGAAAAAGAGAAAGTGTGCACCCAGGACCTGGAGCCACGCTGTCAAACCACCGTCAGGGGGCGGAGGTGGTAATGATACAGCCGATGTTGGCAATTGAGGTTCGAGAACAGTAGTTTCTGCATTATCGCCGTTCTTTTCATCATTATCATTGATATTCGTGCTGCTCATTTTGATCGATGGAGAACAGGAATCCTAGATCGGAGCGTTGTTGCTGGTAGGGGTGACGTATGGTGGACGAGGCTCAAAACCGATATACTAAAGCACGTCCTTTATATATTCAAACTTCAACACAAGCCTACGACAATTTCTGCGCGAATTAATTTGTAAACAGTGATTTATAAGATACAAAGCTCCTTCAATACAAGATTGTAGCGCCTTGTTTTGCTTATTACCTATTTTAGAATTCGCTGAGCGAACCAGCTTCGCCTGCCCGATTAGGCAACATTTCGGAGTTGGGACGCGGAGTAGAAATGCCCAAACAGGCAATCGCGGAGCCTTTGAAGTGCGAGCAACATTCTTTGACACATAGCGGTGGAGAAATCCTGATCCTCATGAGAGTCAGTTTAGCACAAAGCGAGAAGCATACTTATTATTTACTCAGTGCCTGGAAAAGGTGTTTGGTGCCGGAATTAATAGATACATGATAGATGAAGTGAAATTCGAGAGAATATTTACCAAGTCTTCCACGAGCGCATATAATTATTGACTACCATTTCCATGCAGGATTATCCCATCTTAATATATCAGAGAATCTTGCCTCTACGCTCGGAAAACATGATCGAACCAGGCCCGAAGTTATTCGCAGACAAGATCAGGAAAGTCTTTGAAGCCCCATTCTTCGTCCTCAACTGCAGCAACACAATGGTGGAGCCGCCGCTTCATTGTTTTGATAATTTCCAGCACCCACTGCAGATTGCTTTTACCCGTCAGCGTTGCTAGCTCTTTGTTCGGCCGCCGTTCATGGTAGTCTCCCACCACGCTCTCTAGCTCGGCCAGGACGGTCTTTATTCGACCTGTAGAGGATAAGACAAGCATCTTTTTGTGTATGCGATCCTCCTCTTCCGATAGCTGGAATGTACCAAGCGATATTCTTGGCTCCTTGACGTATCTCAGGCTATTTCGGGCGAAACAGCAATGGATCAGCGCTAGCCGTTGCATGGCAATATTGATCAAAATGAACCCAAAGGATGTTTTGTGACAAAGCTGACAAGCAATGTATTGACTCGTTGATTGTAAGATCTTTCGTGTGATCTCCAAAACGCTATCCATTGGAATCCTGTCGTAGTGATAGTACTCGCTAAGCTCTGCAATCGATTGAAACTGTGTTCTCAAGCAGGAACAGCGATTTGCAGCCTGTTGGTTCTGAAGCATTAACGGCTGGTCAAGCGATAACGGCAGTAACATAGGAGGATTCAAGGAATTTGGACCTGGTTCCCACATATCTTCCCATAGATTCATCTCACCAGCAGCTAGATTTAGGAAATCTAGCGACGGTGGTTCCGTTGAAGACGGCGGTGTGACAGACATAGCATCGGTGACTCCAGGTACATTATGTTCCGGATTCTCTAGATTTCTGATAATTGCTTCTTGGTTCTCCTCCACTTGTGCATTTGACTGCTGTAGAAAAGTGTTGTCTTCGGTAGAGATTGTGGAACCCCGACTCGATACCTCGTTATCGGGCTTTTTGGCTCTCAGTCTTCCATTCCGTAATGACGGGCTATAATGGCAACGACTGCCGCTCTCCGCACACTTCTGACAAGGACTACCCCCCTTACACTTTGTCCGACTCTTGCGACATAGATCGCAAGCGGAACGCATCTTGCGATTTGATGCTTGTGGGGCGGTACTCGACGTGCTGGTGCTGCGTCGTCTTCTCACTTGATGTGGACCTTGCCTCTGTGACGAAGGGTTCTCGGCATGCCAGTTTGTGATGTACTGCCCAGGCACCTCTACTGAGGAGACCATATCTGTGTCGTAGCTTTTGACAGAAGATAATAATTTTATGATTAGAGTCTTTTGTCAGCGCGATTTCATTAATGTCACTTACGACCGTCGCCTCAATGCAAATGGCTAAGCAAGTATTAGCCTAAGCCAAGGCTGCTTGTTTAGTAATCTGAAGATTACTCGTATCACCTAAACCCGATGGGCTCTCCCAACAGCTTGGTTAAGTGCATGGAAACACTCAACTTACTAGCATCTGATATAATATTTAGATACTCGTCAAAATGTGTATCTACACGATTTCGATTCCTTTTGCTAACTTTCTCATGAAAAGCTCCAGTCAAATTACTTAGCGATTAACAGAAGAATCACGATAGCTAATACCATGCAGCACTTTTTGAGGTTATATATTAATAATTCAGAATCTATATATCTGATCGTCTCTCACAATCCTCATTAGACTCTCGCTGCCGTATCTATATGTTACTTATTTTACAAGGGCTCACGAATAAATTCGTTCCTAGTCCACCCATCATCTCCTTCAATAACCAACTTTTCAAGTTTATAACCTCCCAATCGTGGTAAAAGCTTTGCCCAGACGAGCCAGTACACTCCGCCTGCAGTGATGATCCCTGTCCCAACCACGCAGTGCAGGTAATATGGTAAGTGCTCGTATATATTCTGGCTTGGATTTTCGGGGGGAACATATGGAGCAATGGTGAGATAGATATTGCTCAGAAAGAAAAGAATGGTGACTGGTAATGTGGCTCGGGTCGGAGGGTGCCACTGATATTCCTCACGGTGGAAATATAGCCAAATGAGACCAAATGACACGAAGATATTGACGATGCTGAGGGGGTATGAGATGAGATTCAAAACTAGGTCAAACAGTTAGGTAATTATCCTACCAATCAGGAGATCCATAACAAAGACTTACTAAAGTTGTACGCATCACCGGGTGGAGGTGCAAGTATAATTATAACGGACACTAACCAGTGCTCAAACAGTCCCATGAAAGGCGCATTGCATGGTTTATTACTGGCCCAAATCCTTGAGAAGGGAAGAACACCCTCTCTTCCTAACTCCTGAACCAGTCGGCCTTGGGAGAATATGACGGAAAGAACATTACCGAAAGCAGACAGCGCCACAAAAACACTCACAACTCGTTCAGCTTCGGGTCCAAAGACGTTTCTGAAGAAATTAGCCGCCAGAATCCGACCAGAGCTAAGGATTTGCTCCTTGGGCACTGCCGCAAAATATGCAATATTTGCAAGCATGTATAAGACTCCGACAATGGCAATTGCGGCTGGTGCCGCAATTTTAAGTGTGCGAACAGGGTTCTTCATCTCTGACATTGCGTAATTGGCGTTGCTGTATCCTATATAACTCCAGATAACATTGTAGAGCGCTGTTACAACACCATATGCCGATCCTGTGGTTCCCGAAAAGGCGTTCTCAAAGTTGTTTGGTTTGGGGATCTTCAAATGTCCACCAAGAGCTGCAAATCCAGAAAAGATGATGAGAAGAAGGATAATAAGTTTAATGCCGCCCAGCAGATTTTGGAGCCGCAGTCCCCATTTCAGTGCTAGCCCATGGATCAAGAAGGCCGCAGTGAGGCAAGCAACACCGATGCCTCTTTGATTCCAGCGCGTGACCTCGACTTGTGCTGCATTAAGGATATATTCGCCGAAGACAACAGAGTTCGAACCGGCCCAGCCCAGCAAAATAACGTAACCGGTGTAAAAGCCAGTCACCAGGAACTTGGGTTTCCGATAGACAAATTCTAGGTAATTCTTTTCTCCGCCATTTCGAGGAAGACCCGTGCCAAACTCGAGATAGACTGCCATGCCAGCCGCAGCAATTACCATTCCAGCGACCCAGATGAACAGGGTGAGTCCCACACTACCACTCATCGCAAAGATGCTACTGGGAGTAGCGAAGATACCCGTACCTATCATACGGTTGAAGATGCTAGATGGGACATATTAGAGCTGATTACCGAGAAAGGAGTGGATCCAGGGGGTACTCTGGGGAAGCGCGTACAGGAATATCGCGGAGACGAGTCCAATCTGTTTGCGAGACTCGCTGGTATGATAGCTGTCGTTGTCATCGTCGATAAGTACACGCTCGTGAGGGTCGTCCTTCGAATCATTACTTTTGGCTACAGATGACATTTTCGGAGAAAGAAAGGATATTGATGCTAGCTGGGATTGCCTCGAACGACTCGCATCAGATGCAGAACAGCTTTGTTCTCGAACATACCGTGCTCCATAAAGGCTGCCATGCCTTCCTTTTCATCTCAGTCAACCATGCAAAACCAGTCCATTGCGAATCGCCGGGTGCCAGAAACGTCATTTGGGAAAGTTACTCCTATGGGGAATCTGTTAAGTAATGAGAATCCACGCATCGACCGACGTCTCCAGGGGCAAAGCAAGGACAACAAGAGAACACCATACACAAACACGAGAGAGAATTTCCCATGACTCGGTTTGTGTCGGCCAGAAAGCTGCGGATGGGTCCGCCAGGAGAAATTTTGTCGGCGTGGATCCTCACCGTTGCAATCCAGCCAAACGAAGCGGCGGTGCGCAATCACGCAATCCTGCGCTAAACACTCAACCAGCGAAGAATTCGTATCAGAACCTTCTGGCCTCGCCACGCCCATTATAATATGCGGCAATAATGCACACGGTGCATAGAAAGCTCCTGGCCGTCAATCAGACTCTCAACTGCCTCCCTGGTTGTGTCTACTGCAGAGAAGAATCGTGTAACGGGATTTGAACTTCTAGACTCACTGCTGGCGGTTATGGCGATCATCCTAAACTTTATTTTCACGTTTCATTAATAATAAACTTTAAACCATAACCTAGTTAATCATATATCCCCAAACCTTAAAATATAAAGATGTGCTTTCATCACCTTAACTGGATGTTGATCCTCAGCACTGTCGCCTTCACAATGAGGTGATGAGCATGCAGAGCAAGAATGGCAATACGCACCCCATGGAGCGAAGCCAAGATGCGCACCACATCGCCCTGCTGCCTGGAAACGTAACTGCAAGCAGCCCGCACCGGGGAAGAGCCGTTCTGGGAATTGTTCTCTGAGAATCTGGCTTGCAAGTGGAGAATAGAAAAATCACCGACGGGATCAGCGGGACAGATGCGATGCCTTCCGTCCCCTAGCGCAGAAGATTAAATGCGCAGCCATCGTGCGGGATGATGCAATTGTGCTTCCTGATAAAAAGCTGGGACTCTGCGGCCTTAGACCCCCATTGTAGCTTCACATCTTCTCACAGGAACCACGCATGCTTGTACTGTCGTCCATAGCCAGTTTCCTGTAGAATATTAATTAAATTCTGAGTGATACCTTTTGACTGTATTAAGTTGGAGTGGTAGAAGGGCGAATAGGCAGAAACCCGCCGACAAGGGGTGGACTGCAGGGGCCTCGCGAAAATCGACAAGATAACGCAGGCCGTCCGCAAGACGAGTATTGCTCCTATAGCAAATGAGGAAAATCAAGGAGGTGTACGACCTGCCAACCAGCAGATATATGAGAGTATGTTCTTGAAGACCTAAGATTACAGAGTGGTGAGTGCATAGCTTACTGTGCCGTTGGGATTGACGATGCCCTGAAAGCTCTGACTATTATCCTGGAGAGCACCTTAGATTCCCGCAGGTCAAATTAGACTGTGGTGAAATAAGCCATACCACATCGTCAGTGTTGTCTGCTGCATGCTATTCGTTTGTCTGCGTGAGGAGAGATATATCAGAACCCCTAAAATCCTATTTCTTGACGGTATGGCATACCAGAGACAGGAAGTCAAGACTTCTCCTCCTGGGACCGACGCTCTAGTAGTCGAGTCCAGAAATATCGAGCTCGCGGCCATAGTGAGTTGGGGTGCCATACCCCAACTCGGCACGAGTGCTGTTCGTGACGGTGAAATCTGGGGGTCCAAAAAAGATCATGGATCAGCATTGCTCGAGTATCTACATGATCCCGATGTAAAGGTGATTCTTGATGAACTCACACCTTCTAGCTCCAAGGCCGAGAGGAATTATGCGGTCTCTGACAAGAGGTCAACGGATAGCCAGGTTGAGGAGATCCCAATGAAGACGATTAGGGTGCAGAAGGACGGTAGCTGGGAGGTACTATGCGCCTGAAAAGGCAATGACGCGAAGTCAAATGATAGTAGATGCTCAATCAATGTAAAATTACTTAAATCACGGACGCCGTCAGGTTCACAAGCTGCTAATCTGTCCCTTTCTGGCCCATCCCCTTTGAGCAATTATCTTTATATCCCTCTATCGGAAAAGACACCTTCACTTCCTACCACCCTTCAACTTGTTATTTTCAATATTAAGGCACCCCTTTTCTTCGCGATCGGCCCAGCTCATTTATAACCGAAGACCTACATTATTCTCCTTCCTTCCGACTAACTGTCCCAAAAATTTCTATAAAGCGTCGGTTTCTCTGTTCCCGTCGGACGTTATATGTCTTCAATGCTTTTTGGTGCTGCAATTGCTATCTCATGCCTTCAAAAAATACGTTTCGATGTGGTCTAAATCATAACCCCTTACAATCCAAGGAAAAACGACCAAGCACAAAAGGTCACAGCTAAATATACCACAAAAGCATCAACACATCTCCGGCCTCCAATTGTGTCTGCATAGGATTAGGTGTCTTTCTTCGACGACATCACGCGACAGCCAGAAAAGCAGCTCGATGTGATATCCCCAATTCCAGAGAGCAAGGAAGGATTAACTAATTAGGTATAATAATATATCTAAATATCGCGGCTTTTATTTCATCTACCGCAGGCTTTAATTACGGCTAGGCACAACATCGCATCCTTTTGTATACTTCAACTTTAGTCTTTTATAATAAAAAAATTAAATTCCAAATTAAAGTTATTAGGAGGAGAATGTACATTTCGACATCGATCCCAATCGTGATGGACTTCCATTACCAGATACGTTCTCGCCTGTGGTATTCATTTGTATTATCCCTTGACGATCAATTGTTTTTCCTTCTTCAGATTCTGTACAACGGAGAGAGGAATCTTGAGCGTATTTGCCACGATATCAGGAGGAGTTAGTGCAAGCCATTGGGTCAACGAGATATCAGCAACCCGATCAGACTTGTATATCTCAATCCAGACGAGGTCTTCTGTATCAGAAGTATTTTCAATGTAATGACCTGTAATTTGTTACAAAATGTACAACACACGCATGAGTAATAGCCGGGGAATAATCGAGACATACCTGCGTTATCTGGGAAGACAGCCGTATCGCCAGCGCTGAAGTCAATTGTTCTTGCTGTAGCACTTCCGATGAAAACCGTCGCGCGGCCGGTACCACTATGGAAGTACAACCATTCCGCAGCCTAAATACATTAGCAATGTTCTTATGCAGAATTGTGACCAGCTTACATTAGGGTGCCAGTGAAGTTCTCGGAGCCCTTTAGGTTCTACGTGGACGATTGCTGCTGCGATTGTAGTGGCAATAGGAAAGTTCCTCGAGTCTACAATGGAGATATTTCCACCACCACCAGGGACCTCAACAGCAGCCTTCTGTTGAGAGTTGTGGAATACATAGGAGCTGTTACCTGTAAGTCCAACATCGGCTGGGCTGGCTGTGGAGATCGTTCCGTTCAAGATATACGGATCAGACGTAGGGACATTTGCAAAAACTGATTCATTGACGCCAAAGTTCTTGGCCAGGACAGATTTAGGGGTATGGGCTACCCAATCGTCGACCATGAATGTAGTGCTGTTCGAAGGAAACGTTAATTTTACAAAAACTGAAAGTATGTCTGGGGAGAAGTTACCCAATAGCATCAAAGTTTCCTGAAGCGCAATCAGCATAGGCATAGACTGGCCTAGTTATTTTGACTTACCATTGTCAAATACGAGAAGGTATTCATTTTCCTCCTCCAGTCCCTGGATGGTGTGCGCAGAACCCTTCGGGAAGTACCAGATGTCACCAACTTCAAGTTTCTCGATCTGGTAGTGCCCATTCTCATCAACAGCTGATAACAAAACGCTTCCAGCATACACGTAACCCCACTCAGCCTAGATAAAGTATTAGCCTTTCGGCCCGCAAAGTCGATGTCATTGTTAGTATTAATACTTACAACTGTATGCCAGTGAAGCTCGCGTGATGCCCCCTTGTGAAGATGCTGCTGTGCGGCAGAAATATCGACACTCGATGGGAGATCCGTGACAACTTGCTCGCGGGTCCACCCGCCATTGAAGATCCTGGCCTTGGAATCACTGAAGCTCCACTTCAAATTGGGAACAACTCCGTTGTCAGTGCTTTGTTGAGCAAGATTGTCCGGGTTGCTCAGGTCAATTTGATGGTTGGTACCACCTAGAGAGGTATTTAGTATCCAGTATCTTGCTTTGTGAGGAGGCATAAAGGTTTGAAGTACCAAGGATTGGACCACCCTTTCCCTTGCCATCTTCCGGTTCACCAGCAGCAAAGCCGGATGGAGGGGGCACGGCCGCGTCCAGTTGGATAGTGGCTGCGGAAGCCAAAGACGCGAAGAGGCCCGCCCCGACAGCAAGCTGAGCGTATCTCATGATTACAGAAATGAATTGAGGAGATTCACTTTCAGATACCACAGAAGAATGTTGGTAATACCAAGACAAGATCTTGGCGGAAAGGGCAGCAGTTATAAGCTACACCGGAAATTAACAGCTCCTCACTAGAGTGAAATGATCTACAGATAGAGTCCAAGTGCGCGATAATTTGAGACATTCTTTAGACAGTGTATATACTTGGGAATAATATCAGTGATAGCAGAGGTAGCCTCGCCCATGATGATGGTGCAATGAATGGCAACATGACGAATTGTACTATTTTATCCAGAGAACCAGGGGAGCTGTTTCCTAATACAACATGGAAGGACGATGATTTGCCATATCTCATTATCGGCGCAGCTGACAAACAATGATTTCTTTTGAAGGGAGACAAATTCACGTTAGTGGGAAATATTTTGCCGGCATTCTGCATCACGCATACCGCGAAGTGCTTGTTGGTGACAATCAAAAAGGCGAATGCCAAGAACGGCCTTCTCACTCAACAGAGCAACTTTACTGGCACATCCTGCTTCATTTCCACCTCGGGGATCACTTGAGGGCATCAAACGCCGACCAATATGTATTACACCACCACAGACCAATCTGTTGTCTCCTCCAGCTAGGCCCGTGCGTCTCAGGACGCCGCGCCTAGACCCAAAATCCAGAAAGTAGTCTGCCAAGATACAGGGTCTCACGTGTCGTAATCGAGAGGAGAAGAGTCGCCATTTGTCGATCTCCCTTGGCGTTGGTGAATCGGTCCACAACTTTAAATTCTGAATCGCAACCAGTGAAAGATCGGATGAAGATGTGCAAGGTGCACCGTCATATCCTACTATCCCGGAGCTTATGCGCTCTACCCATATAGCCCTCGAAGATCTTATAACATAGATTAATCAGGTATTCCCCGAAAAAGGCTATCCAAATACCCGAATACTAGTGGAATTTTGAACGTGAATCAAGACGATATTTAAGAAAGCATATCGACTTTCCTAGGCGGAAGCTTATAAATTGCCACTAGCCACCAATCTTGAATGCGGAAAGAGGGTTGTTTGGGTTCGAGCACGCCATGGAGACGAAACCTACAGGATTTTTAGGAAGCTAAATCACATGGCAAGCCTCGGGATATTGTAAACTGTCTGCTTCGGGGTGTAGGTAGTACTGATCACCATGTTCTCACACAAGAGAGATGTGAATGATTCTTGGCTACATGGACTCCCTTACATCGGCATTACATTTGTGCTGAACCCCTTGCGGTTCATTATCCTTACCGGCATGCACGCATTGATGTTTTGTCTTATTTTCCAGTATTGTAGGCTTAGCGTAACATATTGTTGGCCCTCAGCTGTTTACCACGAACCAGGCAGTCATTGGTCAAATAGAGATACGATGCTCTTGGCATGGAATCACCGGATTTATTCTGCAATGGGATCTGCAAAATGCGATGCTGATTCAGCTTTCATTTCCAATATCATGATGGAAATGCTGCAAGATTAGAGATATTGTCACAATTTGATGTTGATCGTGTATCAAGAAGGGAAAGGATTCTACACTCTTCATCAAGCCATCGAAGACTTCATCACAATGGCGACATTTGTGCTTCTATTATACAACACTTCCTCCTGGAGATTGTGCTTTGAGATATAGATTTGTCGTAATCGTAATTGAGGTGCCCTAAACTGCATAAAGAGCTAAATATCTGCTCTATCTTGCTCATCAAAGTGCAACCAGATCATCCATCTCGAGATCAAAGCTTCCGTAAACTATTGTAGCCACTATGGTTTACCACCGTTTTACCTTCCTTGCATTAGCTGCCACGGCACTTGCAACACCAGTGCCTGAGCCGGACCCAAAGCCGCAGATTTCGCTCCCGGATTCTCTGATCCCGTCGATCCCAGGTGTGACTGACCCTATTGTCAGCGGTCTGTCCATTCCTTTGCCGGTACTGCAACTACCCACGCCGCCTCTCTCAAGTCCTGGCTTCACGGGCAGTAATCTAAAGCCCAAGAAAATTGGTTATTTCTGGACAGGAGCTGGTGATAACGAACATGCAGGTTAGTTGCTGAATAAGCTTTGACGCAAAAGGTTTCTTGCTAACTCAGTTCATCAGACTTTCTGGCTACTTATAGTCTTGACGATGTACGGACTATCCTGACACGTATTAGATCCCTCATACTAACTTTAATAGGATACTTTCGGTGAATTTATCTGGCTAACCGAAGTTCCTACCAGCGGAAACAGCCCCCATCATCTTGGGCCTAGTTTAGATGGGAAGACCCTTATTGGAGGCGGCTTGCTATCATTGCTAAAGACTCAAGTATATGACCAAACGTAAAGACGTGTGACATTGTAATTGCTAACTATTATATTAGGATACGGCTTTCTACTTTGATGTCTCTAATCCGTACAGACCTACATTTTTGAAGAGTAATCGGGGTATTCTTGCTTCTATTACTGATGAAATCCGGGCCAAGCCTGATGGGTTAGTCTCCTTATGTCACATGATATATGATAATTCTAACATCATGTTCCAATAGTGGCTTCTTTATTACATACATGGGCTGTTAGTTTCTTCCGATGCATAACTTTTATTCGAAAACTAATTGGTTGTAGCTGCTCTTGGTACTTCTCCAGGTCGTCTGATAGAGACCGATGCGGATTTCAATATTATTCACGAATGGCCGGAGGATGTTCCAGGGGTACTCAACATCCTCGGCGAACAGTTTTCGCCCCATGGTCTAACTGTAGATTGGGATAAGAACGTTATCTTGACTTCGGATTTTGTCGTTCCGCTTTCCATTTTGAAACCCAGTTTGGGAATCCAGCACGCCAACACCTTGCGACTATGGAACTTAGATACTAGGACAATCATCAGTACAATCACAATTCCCGACGTAAGTATTCGTCTAACCTCGTCCACCTGGGAACAATAGTTACTGAAAATGTTCATAGGGTCAAGGAATCCAGGACGTGAAGTTCATCCCAGGGAATCCAGAGTCTGCTGCACTCGCTACTGCAGTTCATCTTGGCCAAGTGTGGATCATCTACCCATTCCGGTATAATGCAGATGGCACACAAGGTGTAGCCGAGCTTCTGTATGATCTTGGTCCCAAGGCTCGCGATGTCATTGCTATCTAGTAAGCCAAGTTTTCAATCTCAAGCGTGACAGAGATAACCTATACTAAACTTATATAGCACCGACATTACTCAAGATGGCAAATTCATCTACCTCACCTTGACCACAGCCAACCACATCGCCGCGTTGGACATCTCGGACCTCAACAACGTGAAGCGTCTTGATGACCCAGATGAAGACCAACCAACTATTGGCCCTCACTATATCAAGATCACCCCTGATCAGAAGCACATTGTAGTCACAGACTATTTTGTCCAGACCGGAGCCATTGGATTGATCAATACGCCTGCTGACTACAAAGCATTATATATCGATATCAATGATGATGGTAGCTTGCACTTCAACCGTTCCATCAACTTTGAGGCCTCTTTCCCTCAGTATGGAGGTGCAAAGCCGCACTCAAGTGTAGTATTTGACTTGACAGACCCAGAGAATCCTAAGTATTATTAAACGGCTTCTGATGCCGTTGAATTAGTACAAGGACAGCTATTGATTCTCATATCTGTCAAGATGTCATAAAACTTATCTTGTTTGGTGATGATAGCTTAGTTTACATTCTCAAGGTGATAAATGTTATGCTTAGCAACGAAATAATAATACATGATGATTGACTTTCCACGAAGACCATTTTATGAGATTATGTAGAGAGGTGGTTCTGGCCACTCGAGCACTTGCTACAATTTGATTTGCGTACAACTAATATTAGAGATGACTTTTGAACTATCCGGGTACTAGGGACTCTGAGTTGGCCAACTTCCTCTGGTGTTAAACTTGAGTATGCAGCAAGCTCCTCGAGATGCACTACATTGTTTCATTGGCAGGGTTCTATCAAGCACAAGCAGAGGTAAAACGGAGTACAGCTCCCAGCATATGAATCCGGTTCTGACATGATGTAGATTGGGGCCCAGAAACCCTTTTAAAACTTGAGGATGCATCGCTATATTTAGTAATAATCCTCGCCAACCATCTCTTTATAGTGAAACATATCATTAATATTTCTGTTTAGCACCACTATACCGGCCTCGGTCGCTCTGGTCCCTTCCGGGTCCAGTCTCTTGACAACATCTTCTAACCATTGTGCAATATGATAATGTCCAGCTATCTGTGCTTCATCTCTAGCTGTATTTCCCTGCTGATTAGTCATGAGGAGGAATTGCAACGGGGGATCTGCGAAATCGTCGTAAAAGTCATCTGGATAGCGCCGTAACTCAGGTGGTGGACCGTCTACCATCTCCATCAGTTCTGGACGTGCTGCCGACCAGTGATCGTTGAACTGGCGATAAATGGTTACCAGAAGATTTCTGTTGCCAGTGCGAGCAGCCACGTGCAGAATAGTATCCCCTGTGTGATTCTGATGTGTAAGCAAGGCGTGCTCTGCCCAAATATGCCATCTACTACGGGAATATGCGAACTGTTCCATCAGTTGAAGAAACCCAGCGGGTTGGTTATCACGGATCGCTTGATGAAGCACGGAATCGCCGGTAATCGGATCGATAGCCTGTAGCATAACAAGATGGCCAAGTTGATCGAGCTTATAACGCTTATGCTGGACATTCTCGATAAGATAATTGACCTCATCGGACTCTGCTGGAAACGCCTTGTCGATATAATCAAATTCATTGAACACCGGCCTATCTGGCCTGAGTGGCAGCCAGGGTTTGCCCTTAACGGTAATTTGACTCTCAGCCAGGCTTAAATTTTGTAACAAAGAGAGAGACCGTTCATCCATATCCTAGAGGATGGTAGCAAAAAGGGAGGTATTTATGGCAAGCCCGAGTTTCATTTGTTTCCCATGGTTGTAAGTCGTCGACTTGTCACGTGCGGTAACACATGGGGATATGTTCTGCTTATAGAGGCGGGGTAACGTCTGGGCAGTACTGAGGTGATGCAGCCAAGCAGTAATTCAGGCCTGTTGAATCTGGGGTCCCAAACCGTAGGGCTCGCTTCAGAAGCAGCAGACCTACGCCGTAGGAGTCTGCAGTATCTTGTTAGCCGGTGTCGGCCCGAAATGTTTGTGCGCCCAGACTCAGTTTATCGCAAACCAACCAGAGAACGGCAATAGAGGCACTCTAGATATACAAAATAAAATAGTATTGTGTGTAGTAGTGCCACGGACATTTACTTCTCCCGTTGTTTTGCTCCTTTCGCATTCAATCGACCAATTGGATTCTCAACGAACAGCATAGCGAGGGACCAATAATTCTAATATCCCACATCCAATGCGCTCCGATAGTAGGCCAGGCACAGAATAACGGGAAATGGGCAGAATGATTTCAATTTTCTTTGCAGATCGGGATATGAATTAAGTTGGTTTGGGTCACATCACGGCAATACTTCTTGGTCGTATTCACCGAACATGCACGGTGGGGATGCAATCTCAAAAAGCATGGCTCGCTTGATCAAATTATTCGATTGCAGATTTTACTAAAGCCTAAGCATCTAGTACCAGTTGTCTCGTCGCTCAATTCTCTCATGTCGCTCGTAGTCTCTGTGGTTTTGCTTAGCTCCATGTCGCACCAAGGGACTGGATCACGGTATACTTACGGGTGGTATTGCTCGCGTCCACCGTAGTGGTCGTCGTACATTCTCTCGGCATTGCGCTTAGCTTCGTGCTGGGCCTTCTCGCGATCAATCCAGTCGGCACCTGTGCGGGTGTGAGATACGATGGTTCGGACAAGGAGGAGGAGGATTGTAAGTGGAAGGGATGGTGTGTTTGGACGGTTACTTACCCTTGGTCTCCATGAGCCTGTCAAGCAAAGTTAGCTTAGCTCATCGGTCTAGAGTCAGGACGGGGAAGTACATACTTGTCAACCTCCGCGCCAGCAAAACCAACGAGGAGTTCCTTGGCAAACTGGTGCGAAACTGGCTTGCCTGTTGAGATGCATAAGTATAGGTTGTCGAGCAGAAGACGAGCTTCCCGGTGTCTCCGACTCACCCTCCTTGCGCTGGTGGTCCTCAAACATCTTCATGGCGCCGAAGGAAGCTGCACCAGCAAGCAGCTCGTGGCCGAAGCTGGCCTCGTGCTGGCCAGAGTGTAACTCATCATAAGCGCGCTCGTTTTGTTCTGGTGCGAGGAGGGGTTAGCAGCATTCTTGGCTCATCGGTGCGTCTGAACAGAAAGGGGATTTCCGCAGGGATGGGAGAAGTGTGCAGGCCCGGTACATACCCCAAGACATTTTGAAGGATTGATTTAAGATAAAGCCGGATTGGTGAGATGAAAGTTAGCTGTAGCTTGCAGTTGAAGAATTTGCAAGTCGGAGGGCAGCTCAGAGTAAGACGTGGAGGGGTTCTTATGTGTTTCGAGGGGCTTCCTCCACATGATTGCGCCAGCCCGTCTTCCGAAGCCATGGTGGCTGAGACGAGAGCAGCCCATCGGATTTGTTGCAGCAGAGAGATCACAGCCACCGTGTGCTTGGCGGTGCTCCACTGCGTGCATCTCCGGTCTGAAGAGCCCTGCCCAAAGGGTGCACACTGGGGAGGGCCAAGACCCCCTGAGTTGTTCGGACCCTCTCGCATTACGAGGCCAAGAAGATGTAGTCCGTCTTGGCTCGGGTGGGCTGTGTGGACGGCCCTCCGATTCCAGAGCTAGAGCTTCTCAGATTCCCAATCATCACCACATGCTGCCATCTCTTCCCCAACATCTCAGCTGTACATGGACAGGCATTCCGTGCTTGGCAGTACGTAGGGGCATAGCATCAGCTCCATGCCAGACCCAAACCCCAAACACGCATGGCCCCTGGGAGATGACACGGAGCTGGCCTTCCCCCTCATCCTCTGCTGTCGGGTACGGACCGGTCGGCACCAGGTCAGGTACCATGTTTCAAGATGAAGAGACAGATTTAAACATGGAGAATTCACCACAAAGTAGATTTTCAGGGTCTTTGATCGCTGGCTGAAGACAAACAGGGTAACTGATACGAAAATGACATGTCATGCTGTCTATTGCCAGCACATCTACCGCGTTGCAGAGCAGAAACTTCGCACAGTTGCTGAATTACCCCTCCATGCCAAGGTGGGGCAGTGAGGCGGTGAGACCGAGAATGCAGATGACGAGGGCCCTGTGGTCCACTGGCTTCTCTCGCTTCTCCCCTCAACTGAGGAGCGTCTCCAACAGGAACAGGAATTGGTTATGGCAGGCTCACAAAGGAAGTGATGGCGCAAAACCTTATATGAAGCACCAGCGGGTTCTATTGTGTCCGTGGTGGACTGATGGTCGGCTGCATATGAAAAGAGCCCGTATACCGGGCCAGCTCGGTAGTGCGAGGAGTCTTGACAGTAAAAATGATGGATCAAGGTAAAATGGAAGAACACATTAATAAAACGGGTATCTAATGATACTTATTTAATAAAAGTACATCCCTATAAGGAATTGCTAAGCTTCTTGTTTAAGCATAAAGCTCCCCTGTACTGAGCTAAACCTGTTACACATTTAGTAGCGCTTGCCAGCGAGCGCAATACAGTACCTACCTAACGTCACCAAGCACTACCCGGATCCTTGTATTTACCTCTAAAACCTTTTTATTTACGCGACTAATGCTAAGGTCCCGCATTGTACTGCATCGTGATATTACTCATGTTGCTGATAATGCATGCAATTTTGCAAGACGCATAACAGAAAGGTGAAGCGCGGTCAGAAACCTGCGAGATATACTGTCAGGGAGGGATATCAGGTCATTGACGCCGAGAGGGTTTAGCAAAACCGATATCAGATTGGTTTACAGGCATTGTCATACGAGGATAGGTAGTGTCTCACCGACTCACACTGAGTCCGAAGCTGTTGAGATTCAGAGTTAAAAAGGCGTGACTAGCTCTCTGGTAATATCACATTTTACACTAGAGTTCACAACTACATCGTAGACTTCTCAGCCTCTGCCAAATCCTCCGCTTTCTTTTGCACCCTGACGACGGTCTTCCGGGTTGGATCCGCACCAAGCCAGAGCAGATCCGGTCGGCTGTCTGCACAGTGAAAGTCAGCCTCTCGGATGATTCTACAATTTCGTTGGAGAGAAGGATTCTTACAATGACCACTTGCGTCAGCAAATAACTTGGCTTTAGTAGCATCAGCGAGGTTCAGATCCGCAATAAGGAGTTCCTCTCCGCCAGTTTTTGCAGTACTTAGCACGCGGCCGTCAGGTCCTATGATGGCTGAACAGCCGTCGAGAGGCGTGCCCATGATGGGACTACCTTTAGTCTTCATTAACTCAATACCAGCATCTGTAAGTACAGCTGTAGAATGCAATACAAAGGATTGAGATTCAATGGCGTAGGTCTGCGATTGGTTGAGGGCCCCTAGGTGTTGATGCGGTCAGAATTGGGTTGAAAGAGCAGTTGATGGGCGTACCTTCAGCGGACATGGACCAGAATCCAGACGACCCTTCGACAAAAGGATCAAGTGGGGGCCATCCAGCAACGTGAATCTGTTCATGCTGCGAAAATGTATAGTACTTCAAAAGAGGTTGATTATGTTCCCAGCACGACAAACAGCCTACTCTGCCCACGCCAGGTATGTCCACGACACTCGCCAAGCTATCTCCAGAACCGTCTCCATAGACAGTGCGTTCCATATGCGTGGGCTTCATTTTTCGACGCTTCATTGTGATTTCACCATGGTCGTTTATTAGAGCCTGAGAAATATATACAGAATCGCCATCTCGTTCGGAGAATCCCAGCGAGATATTGATTTGGTGAGTGGCAGCTGCGTCACATATACGTTTCATTTCAGGACTGTTTATCCCCAGTGAGTTCTGGACATATCGGACACCAAGATCGAAATCAACCGGTCGATCCCTATTCGTCAGAACGGTCTGAATTAGCGTTGAACTTTCGATTGTTTTGATCGCATACCAAAACCAGGCGGGATACCCTGGTATCCAGGTTTCAGGAAAAGCCACAAGTTTTGCGCCTGCCTTTGCAGCTTCTTCTACGATGGAGCATGTTTTATCGACTGCTCCCTCTAGATCAAGCCAGACTGGCTCATGCTGTGTCACAGCCACTCGCACGACAGATGCTCTCTCTGTGGAACCCATTATGTTGCAATGAAGAAGTATCTGTACTGGTGAACAAGGTCGTTTAGAACCAGAGGGTGCGCTTGATCTGTGCCATTTTTTCTGGCTTTGACTTCATATATCCGGACGAGGAGTTGTGAGCACGGCTTCATTTCCGTTGTTGGTGTTGTCGATGCCATGTGAACTACACAAAACCACGGTCTCATTTCCGCTTTATTCGTGAAGTCTACGGCGATCGGTGTTTGATATGCAGGGGGCGGCCGCCGCTCAACCATCAACTAGTGAATCATAGCTGCTTACATATAATAGCATCTAGGTATGGCCAGATTCGGAGATAGGAGTAGACCAAGATGAAGAGTTTGGCGATTAGTCATCCCTTATATCTAATCAACCGACTGGTGGAGGCATCAAGTATTTGCGCAACATCTCCTTCTTGGCATTGTATAGATGCATTGATGCATTTAATAACAGGATAGCCACAGTTCTATAATTCCGAAGCTGGCACAATTATTCCGCAGTCTCGGTGAATGCAAAATTGATTCTTCCTGTCTGGTGTGCCGCAATCTCGATGATGATTATGTTGACTAAGGCCAGTAGGAATACTGTACATTGGATTTTGGTGGCAAATACCTTCGAACATGATATGTAGTGGACTCTAGAACCACCTGGTCTGATCCACTATAGCGATACGTCATAAAATGGAAAGTCTCCCATAATATTAGCAGAATATAGAACAATATACGGTGAAAATTTGGTTTTAATGCTCCGCCTCCCACCCAATCTCCGTCCAGGGCGCAAGAGTAATCTGAATTTCTTACAGTCTTCATCAACAGCCATGTCTTCAATCAAAGTTGCAGTTGCTGGCGCAACAGGTAACGCGGGTATCCCGATAGTCAGTGAATTACTGGCAGCCAAGTATCACGTCACGGCACTCAGCAGGGCTGGAAGTAGCAATGCCTCTAAACTACCCAAGCATCCCAACTTGAGCGTCGCTGAAGTCGACTTCAATTCTGTTACCTCTCTCACAGGTGCTCTTCAGGACCACAAGGTGGTTATTGCCTGCTTTGGAGTCTCCAGCTTGATTGGTCTGCAGAACCTTTTGATCGACGCGTCCATTGCAGCTGGCGTGACGAGATTCTTCCCTGCCGAATTTGGCACCGACACATATAATCCTAAGTGCATGAAACTCCCTGTCTTTGCCAACAAGATTCAAGCTTTGGAGTACGCAAAATCCAAAGCTGCCGAGCACTCCAACTTCAGCTGGACGGCGCTCTGTCCTGGAATATTCCTCGACTGGGGGTTCGAAGTCGGCTTCATCGTCGACCCAAAAGTACACAGTGCGACCGTCTACGACGATGGCGATCGACCTTTCAGCACAACCACATTAGCAACAATCGCCAAAGCTGTTGTAAGCATTATCTCTCATCTTGAGGAAACCAAGAACAGGCACGTCTACATCCAGGACGCAGTTGTCACACAGAATAGGCTCATCACCATGGCGAAAAAGCTCGACGGCAAGGAGTGGCAGCTCAAGTATGTCAGCTCAGTCACAGCTGAGGCTGAGGCCTATCTCGAGCTTGAGAAAGACAATTCCGATATTACGAAAGGCCTGTTCCCGCTGCTCCACATTTCCGCTCTCGGGGAAGGCTACGGAGGGGACTTCTCAGCGCATCTCGATAACGAGCTTCTCGGTATAAAGGGTATGAGCGACGAGGAGATTGAGAGTGTGATGGCCAAGTATCTTTGAGGGATGTGGCCAGATGGTGGAATTCTGGCCTATGGACATACAATGTTGTTGACCATTTCTATGGAACGTCTTCTCCTGAAGTAGTGGATGGTCGAAGCGGATAAGATCGGAGGAATATATCTAACTCCATAGATCGCGAAAATTAAGCCACTCCCTCGCTAAACTTGCTTCACAGTGTGAATATTCCTATTCTTATGGAAGGAGCGGGTGGATAAAAGGTTTACCAAGGTTAACTCATAACTCAAGTTACTCAACTTAAAAAAGGCAGAAGTGGTACTAACGATATCCAATCGAATGGCGCATGCTAGGTCTATAAAGAGCATAGTACTACTCCTAGTCAAAGGACTAGTTCCTCGTTTATAGTGTTTCTTCTACAATTGGGGCTTGATTCTAGTCTTGGCGGTTCGCAGATACTTTTCCAATATGATATTTTCCATGCAGGTAAGCTGCTATTACCTTTCTAGCAAGCTTAACGATTCGATATCATGATTTACAGTAGCTCTGGTATGGGCGACATATCAAATTTTCTGGAAATATTGCTCCACAGTAAATTTATTTTTATTTTATCTCCTTTTTACTTTTTTTTTATTAAAAAAAGCACAGTTACATCGCTACATTCAAACATGGCCAGGCCAGAGACGCTTTGAGACGCCGAGTTTCTTGATCTCAGTAGGAGCGAAAACTTTTCCTTTGAGAATGAATGCTCCTTGCATCATAGGTTCTACAAGAGTCTCACTGAACACGAGGCGATTTTCGGGAAAATGCAGGGGTGTCGCAACGGAGATCTGCAAGTCTCCGCTAGGGTCCATTGCCCCGAGAGACACTCACAAGATCGGTAGCCACTAGGGTCTCTGAGACCTGCGTATATGGTTTTAATTAATAACGTTTGATCACCTGTTGTACGTGCGCAGAGGAGATGTTGTTATAGGAAGGTGTTATTGCCCCGTAAGGGGTAAAGCACGTCAGAAGACTTCGGACGATACCCCAGAATCAGGCGGATAAGACGGCTCCCCAGGCCGCTCGAAGTGCCGATCCTTTCGGAGCAAGCTTGCCCGAACGTTGAAAGGGAGCACGCCGTGCAAGCAAGAGAGCAAGATGTTGGTGTCTCAGACGTGTGACATCTAGAACTCGTGGATCTCTCCTGCTTAATCCGGGGCGTCGTGTGACTCCTGTGATTGGCCCGTCTGACCAGTTCCCCTGATGCCTATTGGGCGGGGTTCCCAGTTTGGCCCTGACCGCCGCCTCCCCGCGAACCCTCCACTCTTCGCCCGATTCGCGGACGCCTCGCGTGTCCTCTTTATATAAACAAACTGTATTCGGGGGCCTGTGCTGTGTACCTGCTGTGCTTGTGCGAACTCCTGATACATGTAGATAGACCCGTTGCCTTCCTCGTAGCCTTCTTTGCCAAGCCTGCTTAGGCGGGAACCATTTCTCAGGGCCAAGATGCTTCTCAGCCGCCTGTCGGCAGCGCTGCTGCTCGCGGCTTCTTGTCGGGCGGGTCCAACTCTCAATCGACGAGATGCAGGCTCTAGTGCAAATGCTGCCGTTGACACCGGCACCTTTCAGTCGCCTTCAGTGCATATACGGCCCAAATTCCGGTACTGGATTCCCGACGCATCTATCGATCCAGTGATCGCGGCCAGCGATGTTCGCGCGGCTGGTGCTGTTGGCGCTGGGGGAATTGAGTGTCTGGGATACTATTTGTATGGAGGACCACCGGACAATGCAGGTAGAGGAACAGCCGCGCCCGTGTCATGGGCCACGTATGGATTCGGCACTGAACCGTGGAGTATGTATGGAACTCTCATATTTCTCGGTGCTGCTGACACAGGCCCTCAGATGCGCTGTTTAAGGCGCTGCTTCAGGCTCACAAAGATAACGGCCTCATAATGGACTTTGCCATGGGGCCTAACCAAGGAACTGGAGTACCGGCGGAATACAACTCCGACGGATTGATGTGGGATCTCGTCCTCTACAACATCACCGTACCTATTGGAGGGTCCTTCAACGGAACTCTACCAGGCTGGGGAACAGGTAGCCTTGAAGCCGCGATCACAGGCCTAGCTCTGCAAGAAGAGAGTACTTCGTCACCAACGCCAGGTTTACCAGGTGATGGTGCGTATTTCCGAACACAGGTCACTCTCAATGCTGGCAGTCTAAAGGACGTGACCAGCCAGGTGTCCAGCAGTGGCCACCTGCAAGTGCAATTTAAGCCTTGGTCTAATTCGACCAGTAAAGGGCTGTATAATACAATCTTTGCTATCTATCTAATTCACTCTCATTACCGCGCCCAAGACGGCCCCTACGACCTCGGTGGACCTCAGACCGCGCCACAGACTCTTGCGCAGAACGGTTCCTGGGCGGTAGATCACTTCTCTGAACTTGGGGCACAGACATCCACTACCTTCTGGGAAGACTACATCCTCCAGAATGGAACGCGTGAGCTACTAATGGAGGCCGGAAATTATGGCTGGGAGGACAGCGTGGAAATCCAATCAAATGTCTACTGGACAAAGAATTTTTCGACCTACTTCCAAGGTGACCATGGATATTCTGTCAAGAAGTGGATGCCTATTCTATTTCACCGTGATGGTCTCGGAGCAAATTCCAACCCGTCGCTCTGGTGGATTACGGATGAGAGCGATAATGGAGATGGCCATATCGCTGACTATCGACAGACAGTTAGTCTCGGTCTGCGCTGGATTGCTAAATACAATGCTAACAAATAGCAGCTCACAAATCAATATCGGAAATACCTGTCGACCCTGAATTCATGGGCTGAGCAATACCTAGGTCTGAAGTTCTCATCTCAGGTTGGATACAATCTTCCTATGGACATGGTGAGCCAAATTTGGTTATTGGAGCCGAACCGTACTGATTAATTCAGCTTGCGAACATTCCCGCCGTGGATGTCCCAGAATGCGAAACTCTCGACTTTTCCGACTTGATTGATGGGTACAGGCAATATAGTGGTCCGGCACATCTTGCTGGAAGACAAATAGTATCAAATGAATGTGGCGCAGTACCAGGAGAAGCATTTGCTCAAACCTTGCCGGAATTGCTATGGCATGCCAAACGGGCATTTGCTGGTTCCATAAATCAGTTTGTATTTCATGGATTGCCATATTCAGGAAATGTAGGATGAACCATACGATCTCCCCTGATATCCGTATCATATATCTAATCTCAAGAATAGTACGGAGATACAACATGGCCAGTGTACACGACATTCAATTACCTGGTAAAGACCGTTAATTTCCTCGGTTGAGGGAGTACCACTGATGATATCTAGTATTCGACCATGCATGGCCCCCATGAACCTGCGTGGGACTTTTACCGCGACCAAATAGATTACATTGCTAGAAATAATTACATCCTTCAATCCGGCACGCAAACAGCAGATATTGCATTCTGGCAGAAAATTACGACATATCCAGGGCATGTCACTAAAAGAACATACCAACCGACGGACCTTGAGGAAGCTGGTAGGCACTCGTAATTTGCAGCCTCGAATGATATTTCCGTTAACTGGCTCTCTAGGCTATACATATGAATACCTAAGTCCGGATAATTTCGACCTTGTAAATGCAGTTGTACAGAATAAGATTCTAGCTCCGGATGCACAGAGTTTCAAAGCCCTGGTTGTCCGAGCTAATGACTCTCTCACTCTCAATGGCACGGCAAAGCTCGTTGAATTTGCACGAGCAGGTCTGCCTATTGTATTCTCTGGAGGTATTCCAACATCGTACCTTGGAGTCAATGACCCTGCAACAGTTGCACGGTCTCAAAAATCACTGAATCAAGCAGCATCCCTACCTAATGTACACATAACAGCTTCCTACGACTCATTAGCCTCGACGCTCGCCGCTATTGGTATTCAGCCAACGGTGAAATTAAACGGTACAACATCTTTGTACACGGTGCACCGAAGAGATTCCTCGGCAAAGACTGACTATTTCTTTGTCTATAATGATGCTATCTACTCGCCTCGAGGTGAGGGCGGTTTGACAACTGTCATAGAGTTCGGTTCGACGGGAATACCGTACCACTTCAACGCGTGGACTGGTGAACAGACGCCGATTTTGGTCTATAGACGAACCAAGACGTCAACGTTAATCCCGTTGACTTTGGCAGGGAACCAAACCACGATTGTGGCATTTGTTCCTAAACCATTGGGTACTTCTTCACTTCCCATAGACATAGCTGATGATGGCTCATTGAATGTGCAAGTGATCTTCGATCCTGCCTTTGGTACTACCTCTGATGAAGCCCCGTCGATTCCGGGAACAAGCCTCACTGGTGTCTCGGATTCTATTTTAGCAGTCTCTGCTCTACAAAATGGTAGCGTCGTGCTCAAAGTCGGAGCGAGTAGCAGTGGATCAGCACCATCCTACACGCTCTCCAATGGTGCTACGAAGACACTTGGATCCGTACAGACAATTGCACCTATCACGCTGCAAGACTGGACACTAATAGTTGAGCACTGGGACCCTCCATCAAATATGTCCAATATCGAAGGCGGTGCTTATAAGCACAATACAACGCACTCCCTTCAATCTCTGGTATCGTGGCAAGCTATCACGGGCTTGCAGAGCGTATCTGGCAGAGGCTATTACAGCACTACCTTCACATGGCCTCCAAGAAGCAATTATACCAGCATGGCTTTCAAAGGACCATTAGGTGCTATCATTGATTTCGGGTCTGTTGTTCACACCCTTCAGGTGTCAATAAATGGTAAATTGCTGCCCCCGCTAGACGTCACTGATGCAAAAGCCGATATCTCGAACTACCTTGTGCGAGGCAAGAACCGGGTAGAAGCTGTGGTTGCTACGCCTCTTGGGAATGTTTTGAGGCCTATCTGGACTACTTTGAAAACAAGTGGTACAGGACCATCTGATCCAGTGGCCGGGGGTCCTCCACCACCGGTTGCCGACTATGGCTTGATCGAGCCTGCAGTTATTACGCCATACTGGGCAATCCTTCTTTGACTTGGGAGTGCATATGATTGATTTAACGTCCAATATTCCCCAGGGAACGATTTGTTAGGAAGTTTTTGTTAACAGAGCCAGTTTAGCGACTTATGCTGTACATATTGCACAAGTCTAGAGAGATGTTCCTAATAGTTCCGGCGGTTTACAGACGGGTTGACTTTCCCGATAGTTAATGATAATGAGACGGACTGATTTGGATGGCGCAGTAATTGTTATCACATTAGATATCCAATCTATCCACCTGCTTTCCCTCTACACATCCTTTTTTGGTTTCAAACGATCTCTGTCAGATGCTTGGGATAAATGTGAATATGATTTTTGAACCCTCTAAATTAATACAATCATGATGGAACACCTTCGATCATAACTTTGAACACATCTGGTCGCCCAGCCTTTACCAATTCGAACGCCTCTTCTGCCTGCTCAAATTTAAAACGATTGGTAATGAGTCTCTTGACATCAATCTTGCCGCTGGAGATTAAGTCTATGGCTGCAGGATAGCTACCTGGTCGGTACCTGATTGAGCCTTTAATTGACAAACCCTTTGTACACACGGCTGTAAGTGGGAATGCCACAACTTCTTTACCCATCCCAGCTTGCACAAATGTTCCTCCCTTTTTGATCGCGAAAATTCCAAGCTGTACACATGGCTCGGCCCCACTACACTCGAGCACCACATCGACACCATCTCCCAATCCGAGTTCTTGATTCATCTTCGCTGCAACCGCCTCTGCATGCTCGATGGGATCAACTCCAGCATCGGGCCGAGGAGGTGTGTAGGTCGCGTCAACGCCATATGACTTTGCCACTTCGAGTCTGGATTGCACGATATCGACACCAATAACCTTTGCTGCACCCCATTGCCTTGCAACTGCCTGGCACAAAACGCCAATCGGCCCACAGCCAAGTACCAAAACAGTTTGATGCGCTCTAAGATCAGCGTTCGTGCAGATTGCGCATGCCACCGAGACAGGTTCGACCATGGCTGCCTCCTCCATAGTCAACGAGTCTGGGATCTTGTAGCAGAAGTCCGATGCATTCACATAGTACTTCGCTAGCGTTCCGTCCCAAGGCGGCGTTGCCGCGAAAATCATCTCTCCACAGAGGTGGTAGTTTCCGTTGCGGCAATAACTGCATCGACGGCAAGGAACTCCGGGCTCCATGGCAACCCGGTCACCTGGCTTGAGGTGGGTTACACACTTGCCGACTTGGGCAATGACACCGGAGGATTCGTGCCCTAATACCATTGGGCCTTTTACAACGTATTCTCCAATGCGTCCACGCTGCCAGCTAATCAAACAAGTCAGTATAAGAGCACGTAGGAGGAATATGGTAATGTCCACATACTAATGCACATCACTACCGCAGATACCCGTCTGCGCCACTTGAACTAGAACATCATAATCGTTTTTCAGTTCTGGCTTCGGTCGATCCTCAATAACTACTTTCTTCACGTCCTTGAGAACAAATGAAGGATTCTGCGTTACTACCAGTATTAGTTATACTCAAATGACTGAAGTTATTGCCAACCTTCATGGTGTTATACAAGGGCTGCGAACCCATCTTGCTTTTGTGGATGGGGGTTAGTTAAAGAAGCGGATAGATACAGTGAAACTGAGAATTGAAGAGATACGGCTGTGGAGGACTGCATTTATTATATCAGATGTCATCTAGATTCTATTTATTTCATCATTAAAAAGAATTGACTTACCATCCTAGAATGTGCCGTTGAGGCGGGCAGGCAATAGAAGGTTCAAAGAGGGGTAGCTACATATGTCAGAGGCCGCAAGATATTCCCAAAGTAGCAATTTTAGCGCTTGCGAAACGCCGTTGCGTGGAATCTTACTATAACAGACAAGTCTATTGGCTTTTGGGGTGCTACTCATACCGTTCTCGATACTGTTAACAGCTCTCCCCAGTCCGCCATCATCGACAGCACCTGAGTGACAAGGCTACGGAGCTCAACTCGAGCTGCTGCATGAACCACAGAATCTTCGATCAGATCCAAACCATTGACTGGCTCAGAATACCGAATTGAAATAGGTCAGGACATCGCGTTCCTGTAATCACATCGGCTGGGTTTTAGAGTGAATGCGAGTCGTACTTCTCGTATCAAGACCATTCAGTGCTACTTGGCTCATGGAATTGGTTTTGATTGCCTTTGGCTTTAAGTGGTTTGATTTTTGCTCTACTCTAGCTGCTCTTCGTTCGTTGCTCTTTGTTCCAGCCCCAGAGTCTCATACAGGATGTCCCATTCCTGAAGCAGTGTCTTGATCCTATATTCAGTCGCAATTCCAAGTTTATCTTGGATATCTCTGAGCATCTCAATCAGAAGTCGCCTATCACGCGTATCACTACAACATCGTCCCGCTACATACAACGGCTGGATCGCTCGTAGCTTGATCGCATCACAGGGTGTCCCCCGGACAATTGAGATCACTTCGGACGCATGAACCTGTAGCTTTTGTTTTATATCACGAAATGCGCGTAAAAGATCAAACGAGGTGCCCCCGCTAGTCGAGGTAGCTCCAGAGAGAAGGTCCGAGGGCCGATGGATAAGCAAGAGCATGCGTGCCATGTGATAGTACATCATAGTAGTTGAGCAGAGGTCGTTGCTGAACCAAAGTTCACGTTCAAAAAGTCCTGAACCCATGCCTCCATTGGCCTGGCTAGTTAAAAATGTACCATCAGGATGGAAAGAAGGCGAAAGGATTTGAAACCAAGAGTCAAACTGATGTTCGAGGTAAATATAGTCTGCGTTACCATGATTTGCTGAGTTTGACTCTGTCTGCATCACAAGTGATCCCACATTTGCCAAAGGAGCCAAGTAGTCAATTAACTTGCATAAGAGGCGTATTAGAGTGTAGGAGAGCACTTTGTCTCTTGCATGCTCTGGAGTGGTAGACAGACTGTTTGAGCTGGAGCACAGGGTCAAGGTGCCATCATCTTCGATAAGGAGACCCATATTGCGCCAGAGTGCCAGGTTCTCTGTGTCTATTCGCGTCCGACGATGAGAGACAACTACAACCGTGATCAGCTCAATAGTCACAGAGAACAGTCAACACACTACTTACAGGATTCTTCAAGATCGTTAACAACAAAATTCCAAAATCCGGCCTTGACTTCCATGATATCTTTGGTGAACGGATACACCTGTTCAAACATAGCGTGCGGCTGAAGCAGCTTCCCGTCGTCAATAAGGTCGAGGAGCTTCGAGAAGCCAGTGAGATGACCAGACCAAGCATCGCGATTTGCACTCAAGTGCTCGTACTGAATGAGTATACACGTGCCAAGGAGTCTGACTATGGGATCTTCCCCCTCAGCCCGGATCATGAGATCACCGTGAGATAATGACACCGCTGGAGAGGCATAATTTTGTCCGGACTCTGTGGATTGTGGATCTCGTGGGGCTATCGACTTGACCAGTGTCTGTATTGCTTTCTCATAATACTTCGCACCATACCAGAGAAATCCAAATCTTCCTCGAGCAAGAGTTGCTGCAATGTTCTCCTGAGTTTTACCTCGAAGGATGCTAGAGACAGGACTCCTCATCTGCCCCAGCTGCTTGGCAGCCACGGCACAAGCTGCATACCGCAGTAGAGGATGCTCTCGCGCCATCGTTAGAACTTCACGGCTGAAAACTTCATACCGATACAGCAAGTCCATCCTGAATGCACTGTCAGTATAGTTGCTGTTATAATGTCGCCGGAGTGACCGAACCAAGGTGCTATGCACTCTGAATAGTGTCTGAGAAGGAAAAGCTCTTCCTGTGTGTCTTTGAAGATACCGATGGTTGAGTTTGCGTCAAGGGAATTCGTGGCTAAGGGACTCGCAACCAGCTCCGAGTCTAGCAATAAGTTGATCAACTTCAGATGCTACGGTCTACGGGATTCCTACCTCTTGAACGCTCAACTGTGGGTATCTCGTGGAAAGCACCGTCTTGTAAAATAGGATGATTAGCTGCTTGCTCTGCATGAGAGCTTGCTTGCCCAGCTGTACCCTGCAGCTCTTGGGTCTCAATTGGGAAATTCTCTATGGTAGTTGGATGTATTGGTGATAATATCGGTGCATATGCTTCAAACACCTCGGATGACCTCGAAGCATCCTGATAGAGGTCATCATTGGGAACTGCTCGACTTGCATCGACAACTGAGTTGAGTTGTTAGCCTGATTGGTGAAGAAAGATAAATATCCACGCATACCGTCCTGATGTTGATCAGCTAATTCATTCTGCGTGATTGCAGCAGCTGCACCCTCCCAGTCACGTCTATCAGGTCGTATGGCATGATGTGGCGCGTTCTGCTTGTTTTGCTTTAATGGAAAAGCATGTGGCCTAAACACCGAATCAAGGAGCTGACAATTTCTGTCGGCTTTCTGGCACTGACCGCACCGCGGCAGCTTTTCGTCACATTTGATCTTGCGGCGACGGCACTCGGGACTGCAGCGAAATACGGTATCAGCTCGGCTCAATTTTTATTTGACAAACGCACCATCCTTTCCTCGATCGTTTTGAGCTTTGGGGCTGTCCCGACTGCGACAATCTGTTCCGTGGTGTAACGTTGATTGAGCGTTGCTTCATGGCCTCCTGGTCTTGCAGAGCTCTTCCGGCGCGGATAATTCTCTCTATGGGGGAACTTTAGAGCTCGCGGCAGTATTTACGCACGATGTTGGTGGAATCGACGAATAAGGAATGTCTAGCCTTGCGTCTTTCGGCTACGCACCCCGCACAAAATCAGCCAGGGTACAATTGTGTATCGTGTAAATTTCCTTTTATGATACTTTTGCAGGAACAGAAGCACGACCATTTTCCAAGAACGTCGGGCAGTTCATGCATGTCATTGGATGTGGATCTTGGTAGAAATAAGAACCTCGGGAAAAATGAGCTTCCCCAGTTATACCCCGGATTATACTATCTCAAGTCCGGAGAAGCTATTTCCTGCTAAGGGAACTGGTCTGAAAGATATAAACTGCGTCCGGGATCCGGCTCGTTGCTTCTAGTATATTGCAGTTATTATCATTCTTCCACTTTTCTGATAATTCATTCACAATCCGCCTTGCACTGCACCTGCCATTCATGATGGCTTTCACTACTTACGAGAAACCTTATTTTGGGCTTACTGGCGGGTGGCTTACATTTTGGATTACATTTGCCTGCAGTGTTGACATGTTGATGTTTGGATATGATCAAGCTGTCTTCAGTGGTGTCATTGTGACCGAAAACTTCCTTGTCCTCCATGACCTGGTGGGCCCTAGTAAAACACAAGTGCTATCCACCGTCACAGCGATATACGATGTGGGTTGCTTCCTCGGAGCAATCGCTGCGTTCACGATCGGAGAGCGCCTGGGAAGAAAAAAATCGATAATCATTGGTACAAGTATCATGAGTGTAGGCGCCATTTTGATGACTACGTCATTTAGCCTGGCCCAGATGTTCGTCGGGCGTATCATCCTCGGGTAGGTAAAGCTAGATCCTTCTCTTCCCTAGATTCGCTGACCCTTGAAGCATTGGCAACGGCATTAACACAGCCACTGCCCCTGTCTGGCAGACAGAGACATCCCCTGCACATCTACGTGGCAAGCTCGTAATGTTTGAGATGATGATGAACATCCTGGGGTTTTCAATTTGTAATTGGATTAATTATGGTCTTTCTTTCGCAGATGGTGCCGTCGCGTGGAGATTTCCGCTTGCCTTTCAGTTCATCTTTATTATCTCTTTGTTTGCAACTGTACCGTGGTTACCAGAGTCACCTCGATGGCTGGTGTATCACGGCCGAGATGCTGAAGCAACGGATGTGCTGGCTTCCCTTGCAGCAAAACCTCGTGATGATCTAGTGGTGGTTACTCAGCAGGAAGAGATTCAGTACAGCGTCAAATACGAAAAGGAGCATCAGCTGCGCTGGCGAGATCTCCTTCGTCCACAGCCAGAGGCTACCAAACCACTTCGGCGCCTTCTTCTGGGTGCTGGTACACAGTTTATTCAACAATTTGAAGGTTAACTTTAGTTCCAAGAATTATTTCATTCTCATGTCTGACCTTGGCAGGAATCAACATCATGTCCTACTATTTACCTACTGTCTTGATTAATTCTGTGGGATTATCCTCTGAATTAGCTCGCTTGCTGACCGCCGTCAATTCCGTTACCTACTTCATTTTGTCTCTCTTCTCTGTTCCACTGGTAGAGAAATGGGGTCGTAGAGGTCTAATGTTGCTCTCCACTGCTGGACAAGGTTTAGCATTCCTAATCATCACAATCCTAATCAAATATGGTAGCAGTCCTGACGGTAGTCGAAAAGCTGCGGAAGGATCAATCGTCTTTTTCTTTCTCTACTATATTGCTTTTGGTCTAGGAATGCTAGGTGTCCCGTGGCTTTACCCAACTGAGATCAATTCCATTGCTATGAGGACCAAGGGTGCCGCTGTAGCTACTGCAACTAACTGGTAAGAACCTGTCCATGCGTTAGTGTTTCAACCCTGCTGACCACCTGACAGGATAACCAATTTTGTTATTGTCGAAATTACACCCATTGGGATTCAGAACCTGGGGTGGAAGTTCTGGATTGTATTTACCGCCTTTAATGCTGCATTTATGCCAGTCATATACTTCTTCTACCCTGAGACCTGTGAGTTACGTCCTACCTTGTCTTATGCTAAAGGATGGCAGACTAATGGGTGGCAGCAAATCGTTCACTTGAAGACCTCGACGAGTATTATCGCAATAATCCACCTCTCATTGTAATTGGAGACAAAGATGCTGTCTGCAGTAACAGGCCGCTTAGGTACACCGAGAGAGAAATTACACATATGCAACGCGTAGCTGGGGCTAGCCAGCATATAGAGGTGGAGGAGAAGGTCGTCGGCGATTATGATACAAAGCATATTGAGTAAGTCAGTAGATGAGCATTGATAAGCCCACCAGCTTATATATTATGAAGAGTTTTGCATCAAACAAGGAATTGATAGGAGTATCAGTCTATAATCTGTTAAGGGTTGTACATCAGTCAAGGAAATAATGTGTTTACATGTTGTAATATGCTGGCGTTTTACCGCTGTCAAAATAGGTTGTGAGAGCCGAAAGCCACTAGGAAAGCAATTCGAAACTGGATATTTTATGAAATTGTATGTTTGGAGCCAAGTGAACATAAGTCACGCTCTAATAATCGTTTTTTTTTTTCCTGGGGAGGCATAAAGTCATATGGGAGTCTATGTCTTTAATCGTATAGATGCAATTCACACAAATATGTTTGTCATAGGCTCTGTATGATGATATTATGAACATCGTGATGACTTTTAGACCGACTTGCGAATCACCGACCCTATATCCGCTGGACAACTTATGTATCAATGACTGATAATACAAAGTTACGCGGCGAATCTCGAGCCCCGGTTCAGGCTACATGGCACGTGCTTCAAATAGGCAACGTGAAGAGCATGCCTCTAGAGAAACCAGGACGTTTAATTGAGATTGAATAACGGCATATGACCGCAGAATACTCTCATGTTAATGTATAGCCTCCATCTACTATAACATCGGCGCCGGTCATATAGGGGCATGCATCACTAGCTAGGAATACATAAACCTGCGTTTTAGAGTTAACAACACCAAGCAACAAAATTTTGAAGACAAAATACCCACGCCTTTAAGCTCTGCTGCCTTTGCCATCCGCTTTGCCGGGACCATATCCATCCATTTCGCGAAAAGTTCCTTTGGTTGCATGTTCACCACTGCTACAAGTTAGTACTGGAGCGTGACATAACATGGATACTCACTATCCGTTTCAATGAAACCAGGAGATATGCAATTGACTCTTGCAAAATCAATCCACTCTACTGCAAGACTTTTGCCCAGATGCACCGCCGCCGCCTTTGATGCATTATATGCTGCTTGCGTCTGTGGGACGTTGACCAGTGTAGCACTGACTGAGGTAGTAATGATAAGGTTGCCTCGTCCGCGCTTCTTGAAGACCTTTCCAGCCGCTTGGGCTGTCCACATTACACCATCCAGATTCACACTGTTGTTTGCACGCCAGGTCTCTTCGGTGTACTCCAAATTTGGAATGTTTGCGCAGACACCGGAGTTGGCAACCATAATATCGAGATCGCCAAAATCTGCCACAATCTGATTAACCGNTGGCGGCTATAGAAGCTCGAGACCGCACATCACTTTGGTAAGCTTTAACTTTTGCTGCTGTCTCCTGTGCGATCTGTGCGGCCACATCCTCGGCTTGCGTACTGGAGGCATATATCAATGCCACGTCTGCACCAGCTTCAGCAAGGCCTCGCACAATCTCCAGACCGATTCCCCTGGCACCGCCCGTGACTGCAGCGATTTTGCCTTTGAGGGAGAACTGGCTCAGGACTGGGGCATTTGGGTTGGGGGGCTGGTACAAGGGCATTGCGGCAGACGGCAGTAGACACAAAAGAGAGGATTTAGGTCCAGAAACGTCAGTAACCCTGTTTCCAGTCGAAAGACCATAAGCCGACTACGGTTAATATACCGAGCAAACTGCAGTTTCCCTTGCTTCTTATGTTGACCTTAATTAGCTTAAGCCTCCCACTCTCGGCCCTGTCTAAAGGTTTCTTCGATCAGGTGTTAACGCAGCTGACTATTCTCCCTAGTTCAGATCCCCCAAAACGAAGCGATGCGCATCATTGGTAGCTAAGACGACTTAAGTAATTTATGCGTCTTATGTGGAGCATTACCCCGCCGTCCCAACAAACGGATATGGGAGATTTATTAGCACATTCTTTCTAGGAGCCGGAAGTTTCAACAGTGAGGCACTATCGATTCCTTTGTCAGGATAATCGGTGACGTATCATATAATGATTATCCTGGATATTTTGCAGAGAATCTGAAGATTGGATATATCGATATGTTTGTTAGTTAATGATAAGCTGTTATTATCAGTAACGTTGCTACGCAGAATCTGGAGAAATCTCCGGGAGATCACATTAAATACTGCTAAATTCTAATGGAGCGAGTGGTAAGATGTGTTGTTCAACATCTCACTCAGTACTTATTATCCTGCTCATAGAGTAGGGGAAGATTAGCCGGCGCGGTTTTCTACTAAGCAACAGGCGGTCTCAGTAGTCGTTGCCTGTTGACCCATAGAGATGTTCTCCACGCTCAAGAACCTCAATCTCGTCGCCCACCTCGATATACAACCCTTCTCCCTCCTGCTCCTCGGCTTTTAAGCTCTGGTCTTCTGGCACACAATGCATACCAATATAGCCCAACGCCTGCTTGTTTCGAGTTTCAAAAGTTCGGTATTCGATGAGTGTAGTGCTGGGCTCTGGTTTACCCTTTTTCCTGTCTGCAGGCGGGTTGCTTGTGTCAAATATTCCAGTATTCGGATCGACATTGGGCATCGTACATCGGGACGTTCGGCAAACAACAGATAGCGTAGGTGCAACATTGGCACGTTTCTCAACATTCATTGTCTTTTGCAGGATGCGGTAGCGTTTCCAAGTCTCTTCTTCGTACGCGGGGGCACCTGTAAACCAGATGTTTGCCCGGAAACGAAGGGCGTTAAGGGATTGATTCTCCCGAGGGAGTAGCTTTGACACTTCATGAACAGTAGACAAGCTATTGATATGGATAGGTTGCTAATCTGCATAGCCACGCACGGCCGGTGAACCGATATACGACAACGGTGCCAGATTCCTATCCGTCCGAGACAGAGAATCTGGTGTGCAGCTTAAGATCGTGAGACCCTGTCTCATTGGGAGTCCCAGAAATGTCTTCAACTTTGGCAGTGCTGCTTTCACACAAGGGATTTCCTCCATGTCTAGGCCCTTAGTCTGGCGGTGATGAATGCCAAACGCCCTCGTTTTTATTTGAAGTAGGCTTAGCTGAGCAGCTGGTGGGTGGAGAGGGACTATACAGGATATCTGAGGCTTAGCATACGGATCCCACGTACGTAGAAGATGGAGTGCCCCTACGTTCTGTTGGAAGTTGATTCGCCCAATCCCACCAAAGGAAATCGACATGATAATTATTTGTATATTATGAACGTAGGCACGTGAGTAGCACGTACATTGTAAGCTAGTCCTGATTAGGAAGCAAGCGTCAACAGCTTCGGATCGTGCACCTCCAACGAGAGGTACAGACATCATGAATAAGCACAACTAGTATATTACGTATGGATACGTACCGAACTACATGCTTACAGGTGAACCGACAATAATAATACTTAATAAATATTGTTCGAATGAAAGAAATATTCAAGATTATCTCAGAAATTTGAAATACTACTTAGGTCGAAATCAAAGTAATTCTCTAATTCCGAGAAAACCTCCTGACTTGTAAAATCAAGAACATCGGAGAACTCTGTCGATTGGATGGGTACTGGACTCGTTGGCTGACCTTCTATTACTCCCTCCATGTAGCTATCATTGGTGAAAGGGAGCAGCTCTTCAATCTGCTCCTTCTTGGAGCCAGGATGCACTTCCGTAGGAATACGTAATCTTTGATTTTGGGTGGAGAAGCCAGCACTTCTAGCCACTTCCACAGCAGATGCCACTAGTCTCGTAACATCTTCGGCAGTCTCATTAATCTGACCAAGCNTCTTGGAAAATTTCTAAGCATGCATCAAGCTGTTTCAGTCCTGCATTCCGAAGCTCTATCGTGCCTGCCTTAGCATCAAGCAAATGGACAAACACCGCGGCACATATAGTAGCAACACCAATAGTGGGAATTGCGGGGGTAAGGCCGTGATCATGGAGAATCTTGTGTATAGTAGTAATTTCAGATGCAGCTTGTCTCATACATTTGGGGTGGGTCAGCACATCCATTGCAGCTTCTTCCTCATGCTGATCGTAATCATCCCGTAGGTCCTCTCTCCAATCTGCGATAGATATTTCACTCTTATGCAGCATGATGGTGGCCATGTGCTGTGTCAGGTTGACGACCGAGATGCTCAGATGGAGTGACATCTCCGATTCATCGTTGATATTCAACGCAAGATTCAAAGTTGGATTCAACGAATTCATATGCGATGGAAGATGATGGCGCCAATTTTTCAGTTCTGCGTCAAGTTGCCAAATTCTTGCCTGCCTGCTGATACTTCCGTTGGGTAATTGTGGATCGGGACGAGGAAGCCATAGGATTCGATAGATTATGAGCGCCAGTTTTGCCTTTTCAATACAAGCCATCTGAAGCCGATGTTGCACCCATGTATCTCTGCGAAACCTGCCAATTTCCGAGTGGCTGGCATAGCTAGTTGTCTTGGAAGTACTCAAGAAGACTTCATGTTGTAGAGGTGGTAGCTTTTGTGGCCAGATTCGTGGTGGCCGGCCTAGACATAGGCACACGTCTCCCTCTCTCATAACAAGGGTCCACCAGATCCTGTGGCGAAGTAGTTGCTCATCTTTTGGTCTTGCGGTATCGGGTTCCAATGTGTGCAATCCTAGTGAATACGCATAGCTTATAGCAATGCCGAGCCAGTAAAACGCGTCTTTGGAATGCTTGGTACTGGCCCACGAAATGAACAAAATTGCCGCCTGGCATAAAATTAGGCGATCTGTTTCAGCTTCCACTTCAAACATTGCCTCCAAAAAAAGTTAACAATCTGGGATAACTTTATTGTAGGTCTAGAAACTGACCTTTGCCCTGCTATAGAATGTTCTTCTTGCGGCTGACTTTGAAGGATAGCCATATTCGCGGATAGTGGCTAAATCGACCGCAGCAAGTCCAGCACACAATACAGCATGATAGAGGAGCAAGGACACCTTCTTTGCTCCACCACACTGGATGGATCCTACAAACTCATCCAATCCCAAGACAGGGACTAGTGGATCCACATACTTAGCATATTTACGAAGAGCAACTTTTTCCAATCCTGGAGAAGGAAATGAAAAACAACCGCAATCCTTGAGATAGCGCCAGTCTTTGTCACCAAGTTCCGGCGGTAATGGCTTAATGAAATGTGGTAAGCACGGATATGAGAGAAAGCGGTCCTTGTGTGGCGCACTGGTACATGTGGAAGGCAAGGTCTGAGACTGATTCTTAGGAGAGACATAATTTTCACCCACGAAACCATGCTTGCGGCTCGATTCACGCTGAACATCATCC
This sequence comes from Scytalidium sp. 3C, assembly GCA_000743665.3. Lineage (NCBI taxonomy): Eukaryota > Fungi > Ascomycota > Leotiomycetes > Scytalidium > Scytalidium sp. 3C. Next base: position 23,997 of record JMRO03000084.1, on the reverse strand, counting down.
TCAAGTGTGGTATTGACGGAGTTTTCGGTTCCTGTTGGTGACCCGTGCGTTAGGTTTGATAGAGCAGGCGGTTCCTCATTAAAAATAGGTTTTTCTATCATCTTATGGTTTCTAGCTTTGTTAGTGTAGCTGAGATACAAGTTTCATTTATCCTTACTTTCGACGCCTTGATTCAGTGATTTTACAAGCCACACCATCTAAGCGACAGTTTGTACAGGATAGGCAGGTTTGTAAAACAAGGTCGCAGCGAACCTTTCGAGTTCTACATTGAACACAAGCTTGTCGAGCTCTTCTTTTAGCAGGCCTTGGGGTGATAAATGTGAAGTTAGAGGACATATGTTTGTCCAGCTGCTTATCCGAGGGCATGGTGGGATACTAGCCTTCGAACCGTGTGCACATGTAAGTTGAGCAGAAGAAAGCCTTATTCGAGAGGTGAGTGGTCCAATGAGTGTGCTAGGGCCTCGTTAGACACCATCAGTTATAGACAATGCCAATATTAGAAGATCTATGCAGGAAAAACTCAACCTGGCGGCCGCAGCTTGTAGTTTGAGAGTAACTCTGTCTCACTGCTGACCTCCAGGACAAGTATCGGGACTGGATCAAATGACTAGCATATTCAGCTATGCCCCTTCCACCTGCGTATAGTATTAGGCAAATACTTTGCGTTATAGTTGGATAGAGGGACCTTCCTTAGAGAGACTGGGAGTCAAACCTGGGTTGCTGTCTAGTCAATTTGTTTGTTGACCTTCCCCGCGAGATCTGGGAACCAGAGAATCCAAGGAAACCTGACTACCTCGGATAACTGGATGCGGGTTAGTTCGTCTACTTGCAACACCCGCCTTGAACCTAATATGGTCGCTCTACTTGAACAGCGAGCACATCGGGATATCTCTATTCAATCGGCGTTATCTGTCGCATGTCACCTTCAATTGGTGGATTGGTGGGAGAGATGCAGCCAATATGACGAGTCTCTGACACATTACCAATGGTGTCCTTTTCGGTTACTTGCACGCATCTGTTCCCGAAAAATGGGATTTTGAGTACTTAAATCTCTCATTACTATATCACAGTGGGCTTGGCATGGTTCTAACGATAGCAAGAGTACACCGGAAGGACCTGAAGTTCCATTTCTCAAGCTCCGGCGAATAGTGATTGGTTGAACCACCATTATCTTGATACCAGCGCCCCTGAGTGTCAATATCCCGGCGCAACGTGTTTGTAATTTGAAAAGGGAGGAACCTGTTGAACCAATCCAAATGCGTGAGGGCTTTCAAACAACAAGTCTAAGTCACATTGTTTCTAGCAATAATAACGGGCTTCCCTTGAACTGTAACTGCGCACCGAGAATGATCCAGTTCTTCAATAGTTGGTTTTTCGATGTCATCAAGATGCTCCGCAGCTTCTTCCAATGTTTCAGCAACCTGTGTTAGTTCAAGAGCTCAGTATGTTCTTTTCAACGTGCAGAATAATATTCACCAACCTTGTCTCCAAAAATACCCTCCATCTCCTCCAGAGTTTTGTTCCGCGTTTCTGGATAGAAAACTAGGAAAGCAACAGCGAATATTGCAGTCGAGCAGACAAAGATCAAGAAGAACTTCCATGAGATTATTTCGATCGCTTGAGGTGTAAACTGCACGAGTATTATGATCAATATATGCTGGGTCATGTATGCGACAGCGACGCCCGTTGGCCTGACAGAGGTTGGACATATTTCAGCTGGATACTAGCACAGTGTCAATACAATCAGGGAAACAGATAGTATTCATCCTGCTTACAGTAGCCATAAAGGTGTTTGCAGGCCCCGCATACCCCAGGCCTATGAAGAACATAGCTACGATGATCCCTTTGGCTAGTGATCTGTCGGTTCTTCCCCCTTTCTCAAAGATAGCCCACGTGACAACTACCACGAGATTTGACACTAGGATGAGGCCATACGAAACCAACTATTGGTAACGGAAAATGTTATTCCAATGAAATATTTGGCAACTAGGTTTCATACCATCGTGGGGCGCCTGCCAAACAAGTCGAAGGTAAGAGCGGACATGATAGAAGATATTGTGCCAACGGTACCCCAAACTCCCGTCAGTACTAGGGACATCACGTTCGAGAACCCTAAGTGTGTGTACAGAATAACTTGGTAGTTCTGAACAACAATAACCCCAGAGAGCCTTGAGCTCTAGCGTTAGACTCGGACGTTGAAGAGAAGATGTAATTTGTGACTTACATGCATGCGATAGCGTACCAAAAGACAAGCATAAATCTTTTCCGATAAGAGGGTTTCACTAAGATGGCTTTCATGCCCAGCTGTCCCTCTCTATCAAGTTTAATCTGAGCACTAATTTGGTGGAATTCACGAAGGCATAAGGTATCATCTTGGTCACCATCATGCATTTTCTTGAGAATGCTCAAGGCCTCATCGTAGTGGCCGGTGAGTATGAGATAACGTGGAGATTCAGGCATTATGAAGGAGCAAGCAAGCATTAGCACTCCCGGAATGAGCTGGCAGCCGAGGAGCAGCCTCCATGAAACATCTGATCTGATAAAGTAAAATCCCAACCCCCTAATCAATCCTTTAGCATGTTTAGACTAGAGTTATTGATAAGGTGGAGGGACTCACACCCATTCGGTAAAACAGTATGAGCCGTTCACGAATATTCTGTTCGATGTTAGTCACTAACAAAAGTTAGGAGCTTTGGAACTGTCACGCATAAAGACCCCCGATCCTGCCACGTATTACAGGTGGAGCGATCTCCGATGCAAATGCAGGACAGACTACAAAGATGATTCCCGAAGCCATCCCGCCGATTGTTCGACCAGCACAAAAAACTGAGAAGCCAGGAGCGCCAGTTTGCATGGCAACACCTAGAATTGAAAATAAACAGCCAATGCGTATGGTGAGTAAACGTCCGTATTTGTTGGGTATATACCAGTTGAACATCATTCCGACAACGGCGCCCGCATAATAGGCGGAGCCCATAGCACCAGTGGTGGTGGCATCAAGCTTCATATACTTGAGGAATGCCGGATATCCAAGAATAGATGTCGTGCAAGCTTTGCCGAATGTCAGCAAGCTCGATAATGCGAGGTCGTGGAGAGAAAGTATATGCTTACCCGAGTCATATCCGTAAAAAACGGACCCAAAGGTCACGTAAAGAATACAAAGCCAGTTATATCGATTCATATTAAAAGACACGCGTAGATCCAAACTCAGGATGTGCAACTGGGTAATGTAGTATCTGGAGTAACATCAAGGCTGGCGATAGCACGATATTTATGTTTCCCGGCAATACGCCGCCAATAGGAACACTCTGTTCTCGAACACTCGCATTTTATACCTTCCTGCACTACAATCCCCGCATTCCAGATACCTCAAGGGAATGGAATGTTTATTCACCCTCCTCATGTGAAACCCCCAAAGAAGCTGCAGCCGAGTGCGGTTGTCACCACCATTGTCACCTAAAGAGGATAGCCGAGGTTTGAATCCTGGGGCCCGCAGACCGTCGCTCCATGTACTACGAATAGAAGAGAGTGGTCCCCGAGCCGGAGAAGTATGGCTGGAAACTTACTCCTCTTTATTAGTTAAGATAATAATGTATGTAACGCCTCATTTACAATTATGCTGTTATATTCCGAAGAAAATCTGCATCTATCCTCTCTTTATCTTCTCTTGGAACAAAACTTTCCCCTTTACCTTTCTAGCTGATACAAACCTGTCCCAGGTATTGATTTCTTGCGAGCTTCACAAATATCTCTGAATTGTTATACGGGTAATCCTGATAGAGAAATAGGTCCCCCGCAGAATCAATTATTATTAGGTATCTCGGTACATTTCAAGCGTCCACAAGCATTCTATATATCGTTCCTCACGCCACAATGGGAGACAATGAGCAGCTTCTTTACGATGTCGGCAAGCAAGAATCGTTGGTCTCGGCGCGCAGCCAGTTACGGACTCAAGGGTGGGCTGTAGTCTCCGACGTTCTCACCAAAGAAGAAATATCATCAGTCTTGTCTCGTCTTTGGAAAGCCAAAGAGACTGCGTCTGTCATGGGAGAGGCCACCTACATTCCTCGATTAGATCCGAATGAGTCAAATGTGCGTATTTACTATCTTCTTGAAAGAGATGAGGTATTCCGAGACCTGATTCTACACCCTCTTGCTGTCGACATAGTGAGATCTGTGCTGGGTGATGACTTCCTCATCTCCAATTTTACTGCTAACATCGCTCGCCCCGGCTCTGGCTCAATGGGATTACACAGTGATCAAAGTATCGTGGTCCCTGAACCATGGCTCGACGTGTGGGCCCTCAATGTCATCTGGTGTCTCACAGACGTGTATGGTGATAATGGCGCCACACTGTACATTCCTGGTTCCAACAAATTCCAAACAAGGCGAGACGTTCCCGCTAACGCAGATCATCTTCTTCAACCCTTTCAAGCAACAGCGGGTAGCATCATTCTCATGGATGGCCGGGTCTGGCATACGTCGGGTGCCAATATTACCAAAGACCAAGATCGCACACTCCTATTTGCATATTATACCAAGGCTTTCCTGCGGCAGCAGGTAAATTGGACCGCGAAAATGTCAAAAGACTTGCAAGAGACGTTAAGTGAGGAAATGAAGGCTAGATTGGGACTAAATGTAGAAGCAAACATATCACGGACGGGAGATATTGGATATAACTACCTCAACAAGCAATTCCCTAAAGCACGATGATCAGATAGAGGTTCAGGACAAATGTAGTAGCAGAAATCTCCCATTCATACAGGTAGCCTTGAATAGCCATATCACATCAGACACGTACCAATTCCCTTTTTTATTTCCTGTTTATCGTATCCGACATCGATGGCTTTGCAAACATTTTCGAAAACACTCACAAAACCGAAACGAAACCTGTGTATGGAGTGTTTCCTGTAAATAACATTACTTTTTGCCAATATATGCTTCAATATGTTAGCATACCTGTTCGTCACCACCCAAACCAAACGCTTGCACGTGCTAGGTATAAAAAGAGTTATGCTCGCATATCCAAAACGGGCAAGATTCATGGGTCTCGGCTACCCGAGTCGAGTTAGTCTACTCAGATACTTTAAGTGGTGTTTCGGATTGGAATCCTCCACCAAAGTTCGAATTTTATTATTGATACTGGCGGAGATTCGGGAGTCTACCGCGGGTTTGGCATAGATGAGGTTTACTGCAGAATCTCACAGTAAATGATCTCACAGTGGAGTATCTAATATATCAGTGCATGTAGCTTGCTGTCCCACCGTAATTATCTGGAGTGGCTGCTGCAAACTGAAAGGGGTGTTATAGGTGATTCGAAGTTACTAGACGAATACTAGAATGGAGTTTAGCTGACGATGTGAATGAAGATATCAAATAATGGGGAACTTAGAGAAGCAATAGATTGTGAGAAAAATAATATCAAATACCTGTATATGAACTAATGATGGCTCATTGTAATGACTCTAGCATATCATTGAACATGGAGTAGCCAAATACAGTCACCAAACTTCTTTTAATAATTTTTTGATGGTGTACTGGAAAAGTGGAGACTGTTAGGGACTGGTTGATCTGCGTTCGCAGTCACTTTTAAGTTGACCACCATCCTTGCTGTGACCTAACGCTCTTTTGATACCGATATTAAAAGGGGGTGGGGGAGTGTGTCCGTTATGGATACCCGAGGCTAAATTGACGACCCCGTCACAGGCGCAGAATTATATTAGTCAGAGAAATGGACCTGTGGAGAATCATGGTGCTTCTACAATTCTCATATGTGTGTTTACTATGATGCTACAAACAACTACAATTGTTGAGCAGAGCAAGCTCAAGATACAAGCAAACATTGCTGACTTACAACATCATATTCAAACCGACAAATTCTATCATGAGATTCCTAAAGCAGACTATGATCGTGCGGTTATTCTTATTCAAACAAAGCTAGACAATATGTCTCTGGTTGCGGCAAAGCTGACCCTCACTCTGGCACCTAATCATGCACCGCTTCTTATCGATGCTCGAAGCTCTCCAGCGATTCTTACCAAGCTTGATGAGGGTATGACTGATAAAGTGGACGCACACGTGTACATTACTTCAACCATGATAAAAAGATTCGTGGACGGTTTGATGGATGCTCGTTATGCGCTCAACTGGGGGCATATCTTTATACGGTCCGGACCGACACGAATTGGCGTCAAATTCGTGGATGCATTGACTCCATTTAATGCTGTTCATCCCAGGCTTGATCGCTTTGATCTGGCTACCCTTCCACGGGTGACCAAGGATATTGAGCAGGTTAAAAAGGATCTTGATACCTGGGGTTATGGCTTCGTAAAGGATGCATTAACTCCTGATGAAGTCAAGACTCTAAAGAAGAGGCTTATGGACCAGGCTAAGGGCGAGGCGGATGCTGGCATTGGATTTTTTGATGGTGGCGAGAAGAAACCAAATCAGCGAGTTTGGTGTTTGCCGAACAAGGGAAAAGAATTCATCGATCTATTGGAAAACAACAAGACAATCGATGCAATGGTGCCCGACTTTCTAAGTGATGATGCTATTTTGTTTTCTTATACCGCCAATATTGCTCGTCCTGGCAATACGCCCATGCATCTGCATACTGATCAAATTACTATCCAACCACCAATTAGGTCAGTTGCTGTCGGCATGAACTTGATGTTCTTTCTCGAAGACGTCACTCCCGAGAACGGTGGTACTTTAGTAATGCCGGGAAGCCACAAGGGTAATTGGGCGCCTGACGATCCATACAATCCAACCGATACTGTCTCTGCTGCAGGACCGGCAGGAACATGTATGGTATTTGAGAGCAGGCTATGGCATGCCACTGGGGCAAACAAGATGCCTCAAGACAGTGGGAGTGAAAGACCAGTCCTCCTGGTATTTTTCACCAGGCCTTGGATGAGACAGCAGGAGAACTTTTCACTGTCCCTGAAAGATGATGTCCTACAGTCATGTTCCGATAAAGTGAAAGGTTATTTAGGTTTCAAGACAAGTGGTAGTATTGGAGGCGTACAGACGAAGAGCAAGGATGGCACGCTGGTGCGTAGACCTCGAGAAGAAGAATTTATTGGTGTGCTCGGCACAGATAGTTCAGGGTATTAACCGTTAATTATAATTAACTATGGAGGAATTTTCATTGAAAGCTTTACCGGAGGTACTTAAGTAATCTGTTAGGGAGCTATCTAAGCCAACCATAACTGGGATACAAGTATCTCAGATCTAAAACTAGAATCTTGGCTGATCTTTGGTACTATGCTGTCGGCCTTGTGTTGTCGACGCTTATTATAGTGTTCCTACATGAACAATGTTAGCCGTCAACCAGTTTACGTATGCGGGCTGTTTAATGATTATCCTGCTCGTTACGCCCTCATGATGTTCCAAGACTGCTTTTAAGATTATATTTACTAATTTGATCGCACTCGTATATAACTCGGTTTGGTTTTGAATTTCGAGTATAAAAGGTATATCCTTGAATTATAGCAAAAAAAAAAACAAAGATATTAGTATAAATAACTTCAGGAAAAGGAAAGCCACATAGAACGGATAGTTTAGAAGCTATTGCCACAAAACCAACCCTGAATTAAACATACAACTGTAATAGCAACAAAGTAGAAATGAGACCTGTACTACATACACGTTACGGACACGAAAAGCATATTGCATTTATAGATTCAGTGGCTACTTACTAATTTGTATGTAAGGGCGTGGTCCATGTATGACCGGTATCGGTGTTGGAGTAGATTTTACCACGCTAGTGGAGTAGCTTTAGCTAACGCCTATATCATCTCGTGTCGCAGAATGGCTCCAGGCGTTGGTGCTCTGCTTTACCTTATTGCTTTGGAGAAACTATTATGAAAGGGTTCAAAAGCTGGTAGATTAGATGCCCTGCACTAATACATGGGTGGTGATATATAGATAGAAGACAGAACCATAACGGATGCCGGCGAAAAAAAAGACATTATATCCACAGAAGATCACGCGCTTTCCCCAACTATCATACCGTTTGATAATTTGAGTCCTATTGGTAATCCGTTAATGTACTTTTCCATGAACGGTGTCTTTTTCTGCCTGGCAATCGCTTCCTCAATATCCTTATACATGTCATATCTATCCTACACATTAGAATATGTGGCGATAAAGGTAAAAGGGTAAACAGTTAAGAGATACTAACGCATTCATTTCTTCGATTGTGAGCTTCTTCTTTTCGTCTTCGACTTTATACTTTGGCATAGTCGTGTTACTTGAGAAGCCTTGGAAATTTTAGCGTTCAAATCATTTTGGCTGTTTTCATAAACTGTGATTTCAACTTGTGCTATAGGTACTCACCGATACGTTCGTTAATATTATAAGCCGCCTTCGCAGCTGCTGCTTGGACTCTGGTGACTCTGGGTAGTCGGATTCCTTGGTAGATTGAGAGTGTCTGGCTGATGTCACCACTAAAGTATGCTTTGCTGAATAGAATTCCGAGAGCGGCCGCGTCTTCAATCGCCATACAAGCTCCCTGACTTTGATGCGGCATCATCTGGGTTGAAGTTTATTAGCCTGCAATCTACCAAGTTGAGGACATTCCCTACCGGATGACCTGCATCGCCTAGGAGGCAAACCATACTGCGAGTTATATACGGATAAGGTTGACTTATAATCGGTTAGTGCTGAAGAACAATAATGTTGGAGGCATCGACTCACTGGACCCATAAACGCCAGGGCCGAATTTCCTTGCCAATGGCGAGGTGACTAAATACTTGACGATCAAGAGTCGGGTAGGGCTCCAATAGTTCTTCAACAGGACGATCTGCATCGCCCCAAGTATGGTTTGAAAAATCTCCCATCTCGCGAGGAAAGAAACAGTAATACGACAACAATCGGCCGCCGTTGCACGGTGACAGCACAATCTTGTCCCATTTGCCCTCCTGACCGCCCCAATACTCAAGAGCGCTGTGTTTTGAATAATCAACCAGGCCAAGCTTTACAGCGTCTTCTGTGCGAACATTTGCGTGCAGACAACTTTGCTCAGAAGGTCGCTTTTCCGGTTTAAGACCGATAATCCTACGGACTGCAGAACCAATCCCGTCTGCGCCAACAATGAGGTCGTGCCGGGCAGTATTACCGTTAGTGAAAGAAATTAACCCTGTGCCAAGATTGATATCAGCACACTGTGAAGATTTAGTTAGTATAGCTTTACCTCAGTATTCGCAGTTGGAGCGAGATCTCTTGCCTGGTGATTCACAACAAGCTTGGCTGGGGTGCCTTCGCCTGCCTCCTCAAGAGCGGCATCTTTCAACATAGAATGCATATACTGGCGATGGAACATGTTATAAACATATCCCCAGCGTTCCTCATAGTCGTCCAAATCATACACGCTTACTGGCTCTCCCGTTTTCCAGTCGCGGTTGATAAGTTTGCGGAGTACCACCGGATCTCCCTTACTGACGTCTACTCCCCATTCATGTAGCCATCGTGTACCATTCGCAGCACATGAAACTGAGGCTCCAACTTCACCTGCAAAATCATGACGCTCGTAGATAGTTACGTTGTGGCCTGCACGACGTAGAGCGATAGCGACGGACAGACCGCCGATGCCGCCACCAACCACCCCTACNGTTGAGTTTTCTCCACCCGCTTTCGACATGAGAACCCATTATGCGGTTGTTATATGCTTATATCTCTTTCGACCGAGAAGCAACGCTCTTCAGTGAACAAAGCCAAAAGAGAAAACTGGCCGTTAAGTTACGCCAGTGCAACTAAAACAGGGAAATCTCCCCATGTTATAATTATATATGGTTTCTGCCAGATTAGTACGGCATCCAGCGATAAACACATATGATAAGATGGCCTTATCTGTTGAATTCCATTCGGAGCAAGTTTGATGGCTGCGGATGGCGGCTGATGTTGCGTACATTAGCCGCTGTACATCATTATCCGCTAGTTTAGGAGCGAGCGATCCGCTGCTGCGGCCCGCAGCCCAGCCGCTCCATTGATGAAGAAAGCTGCACTATTTAGTCCTCTATAGCCGGGATATTCTTATCCATCAGCAAACTTTCAAATAAGAGCACAGGCTGGTCTTTGGATTTTTTGATATGGCTGTCAGTTTCGATGAAGGAGAAGGGCAAGCGTTCCAGACGAGACTGAGCGGCCTAACTTCGATTTCTCGCGATGATACTTAATCATCCCGTGGAAATACAGCAGGTTTTAAACTGCAATAGTTAACATAGTATATACTTGTGGCAATTATATAATCATTGCAAAATCTCGTTTTTTCTTCTCTCTTTTTGTATTTAAATGTATGATACGTTCTGGGAGCTCGGAACGAATGCACCTTCTGCAACTCTTTCAAGACGGGCTGATTTCTCGGTCCTTATCACTTCCTGAGTACTATTCTACTCGTATCCTTAACTCTTAGACGTATTAATTCATACACCTTGCGTTTTAACCGCACTACCGCTACATCTTCCCATAGTACATCACTATTCTAGTTCACTATATTTCAATGCTTCTTTCCTCATCGTCTCTAATTCCCACCTCTCGCGACCCTGGGCATCTAGTTCCGCAGGAGCAATTACTGTCGCTCCTTGTAGCTCAGTGGCTCTTCTTCTTCGTTCTAATTCCTCTTTTTCTTCCTTTGATAAGGGTGCTCCTGATAATTCTGCTTTCTGAATTATTCCTGACGAGCCTGTTTCCTTTTTTGTTGCGGACCGTCGTCCTTGGCGATAAAAGAAATATGCTATCACGATAAAAACTAGCACGCCACCGATAGCAGCACCAACTCCAATCCCTGCCTTAGCACCGGTACTTATGGAAGAACCCTGATGAGGTAAATGTGTTGATAAAAGTTGCACTGTTGTGCTAGATAGAGATGAAGTTAAAGATGTGGATAGTGTAGACCTTGTTGGCGCTGACACTGTAGAGCTTGGAGGTACTGTTAATGTAGAAGTTGAGGATGCCAACAATGTAGAACTTGAGGATGTTGATATTGTAGAACTTGAGCTGGAAGTTGTCGATTGTGGATTAACCGAACTTAAAGGAGTTGACGACACAAGAGGCGGACTAGATAGTTTCGTAGACAATGTAGTTGGCGTGCTAGGAGTAGGAGGGCTAGGGCGAGTTAACGAGGATGTCCTGGAAGACTGCAAGGACGTATTAGATTGTTAGAAGCTCTATTTTGCAATAATAAGATTATCTACTTCATACCGGGATTATCGAGGCTAGAGTACTGCTTGAGACAGAACCTTTAATTTCAAATTCAGGAGAATAGTTCACAGAGCTAGCATCCTCGATTTCAATGGCATACTCGCCACCTGGTAGAGTTTTAGGAACATTCCACGTGAACGAGTCTCCAGTAAGGCCAGCTATCGATAAAATGGATGAGAATCTGATTAGAGTATCCTTCAGGGTAGTGGAATACGCACAGCCAATTGTCTCCACGGTCTGCAAATTGTTTGATGTTCCAGTCTTCAGCGTCAACGTAATGGCACCAGTCTCGCCGGTCCATGCCAAAGTGAACGCTTGTCCAGTTGTGATATCGCCGAAGTTAGTGTTGGTGAATTCCACCGCGGCTGTAATAATACGAACGTAAAGAAGTGCCCATATGTGCAATGCTGAAATCAGGCGACTCATCATAGATACACCAATACACGGTACAATGTATAAAAGAAGAAGGGAACGAACTATGGAAACTGTCTTTGAATAAGGCATTTTTAATTGCTCAGCTGTCTCCCCGACAAATCCCTCGTGATTGGATTTTCTCCAAATTCAAACTCATCTTCCAGCAGCTGGCGCTGAGATTGAACAGAAGAGTCCAATAGCGGGCTGTAGCACTCCAGCCACGATATGCCATATTATCCTAGACCAGCGTAGTTTGGACAAATAGTTGGTTCGGTTAGTGTAGGCAATATCATGGCCCTCTTGGCCATCTTGGCCATCTTGGCCGGGCGCTCGTTACAAACCTCATCTAACACCAACTGTCGCGTCCATAGGAGACGACGACACGAGCGACGATATAAGCATCCTGTTCTTAAATGAAATGGCGACATTAGCTGTAGAATTAATGAAGTTCCGCGATCTACGCTCTGAAGCGTTTAGACAGGAATGTGCTTTTTGCCCTTGGGGAATTGTATCTGCCAGTTGATAAGACTCCCAGAGTCTCCGAAACATTGCTTTTCGTGGCGCTCGAACTGGACAGAAGGGGACAAATGGAACTCAGCCGCACGAGTTGCTACCATATAAATCAAAAATAAATTTAGAACAGGACCGCCACAAGGCCCAATACCTGAAATTAAACGTGGTCGGATATTTTAGGTGGCAATCCTAGAAGGATCGCAGAGGTCGAACTAGAACTACCTTGAAGAGGCCGTTGATAAATTCATGCATGGCGCTCATCACAGCTTTCAGTTGGGCGCAAAATGGTATAACGACCTCGAGCTCAAATCATATTGTGGATTAATCTGCGGATTTCTGCGACGGGTTCCGGGATAGCCTTGAGATATGCAACTACGCTTGCGACATCTCTCATAACGAAGTCAAGCTTCTTTCGGGAATATCGTGCTTAAGTTCAGGAGCCTGGCGTCTGGCCAGAAAAGCTGCGGCTAGACGCCTCCGCATAATTCAGGATATAATGACGGATTTCATTGTTGCAGCTACAATCTTTCCTTTCTACTCATCTGAAGTGAAACCTTGCGTTCAGCTTTTATCATGCTATGTCTATTCATTTATCGAAATAGGATCAGACTGGCAAAGCTGTCGCTATCGGGGATTATCAAAGTGAACGTCCCCAGCCATGAAGAATAGAGTCTATTAGGGCTGATTCATATCGTTGCCTTCATTTCCAATTCCCAACGATATTGGGTTATGTCAGCCTTTCTCTGGGTTAAAGGGACTCAATTTCGGAGAGGTTGATCTGAATCTCGATCTCTAAGGTGAAAGTTCTGAAGAAGATGACCAGTGAGAAACGATTTCTTTTTGGGCGGTCTAACGGTCATTTAAACGTTCGGTATTAAAAACAAGTGGATCTGAAAGCTTATTCTTGAGTTTCCAGCAAGATAATCTTTAAACCTGATACTGCTTTTCCCTTATCGAAAGTCAATGCGTAAAAATAGAGATCCTAGTTAATCGGAACGAACCAAAGTCTTGGCGAATGTGTTAACGGGTGGTTCCTGTCTAGAGAAATAGGATCGATGAAGGTCCACTCTGCTTCTGTTGAATGGGATATGTGATTTCCAAGTCTGGACATTTTTATTTACTAGCAATTCTTATATATATTTGCAAGAGTAATATCCGTATTTTGGGGATACAAAACTTCTGCTCATAGTGTCNATCCGCTGACTGTGGCCTGCACCCCAGCTGACTCTGCGGACGAGAAAGCTGCGTCGTCCCTTGCAAGTGGAATGTTACCGTGTATCTACAAACTTCCGGAAGAAGCAACAATGTAATAACCGATGGATGTTTGCAGGAACTTGCAAAATATTACACACTTTGATTATGGCAGGTATAGCCTAGACTTTAACATTTAGCAAGGTCTTGAGCAACTAAAACTGATCGATAAGAGATACTAAACACTCTTCCGTTTGTACAAGTAAGTGCCCATCCTGTATCTAGATTTTAAACGATTTATATCATGATGTAATGCTAATTGTGGTGTGTGAGTTTGGCGGGTCTCTACAGCCAGAATCTACGGTGTAGGGATGACTTTAGCTAGCAGACCAATGCGCACACACAAAGAAAGGAAAACCGAGGAACTGATCCAATCAAAAGGACTAGCAGAATTGAGTGCTCCTTGAGTAGCGAAACGCCGGTCTAGATCTCGCTACTAGTGTGGCCTACACCTCAATGATCAGACCACCCATCCTGCTACAATGTAATTATCTGTACAATAACAGGTTTTACAGAACAAAATCCAAAAACCATACAATAAGTATATCTACAAACATAGACCTATTATACAAATAGGTCTAACTAATACTTTTACGTCACAAAAGAAAACGGGAGTGTAAATTAATTGGTTCTAAATTAACAGATATGTAATTATATAGAGACATAATTCGATCCAGATTTGTTGAATTCAATAACTCAAAGTATGTGCGCAAATGGGTATCCCATTTAAAATTGTATAATCCGGTTATCCCCAAAGGAAACGAGCTTTTGGAGAGCGGACGAGTTTTAGCTGTAACTACCGCTGGACGGTACGGACGGTTGATTTGCGATAAAATTGAGCCTATCGCACGCGACATTTGAAAGAGAATGGAGCGCATTGGATGCCTAAGGCTAAAGTCTACATAGCAAGGCATATCTCGGGATATTGTGAGCCAATCAGGGGTTACGCAATTCTGCTGACCACGTTATCCTTCTTGATTGACTTCGTTGATTGCGAAAATGACAGGCTAACCTTTTCTCATAGGTCCCCTGGTTTTGTCAATTTTGTGGCCTTTGACGTTATGAGTTCTTTTATCACGTTAAGTATGGAGAGCTGTCTCCTTGGTTGAGCTTTATTAGTTTCCAAATTTCTCAATATTTTGCTTGACACTTTCTCTTCGTAAAGGACACTGCACTTTCATATTGTGCCTGTCCCAAGCACATTTTCATAATATGGCGGCTCGCCCAATATCGGATAAGCCTGATGTCGAAAATCCAAATTTAAACAGAGCCAGAAGCCACAATGAGAAGCACTCTGATTCGGGAGATATTATACGAGACATCATCATAGGCTTTGCGGACGGACTCACTGTCCCTTTCGCGCTGACTGCTGGTTTGTCCTCGTGAGTGAATCTTCTTCATAGAAATACTTTATCTAAGACCAACAGCCTTGGGTCGGCGAGGCTAGTAGTCATCGGTGGTCTCGCAGAACTTTTCAGTGGAGCGATCTCTATGGGTCTCGGTGCATACCTTGCGGCAGCGACGGAGAGAGAACATTACATGGCTGAAGAGAAGCGCGAGAGAGATGAAATAGGTATGAAACCGGAAGCTGAAAAAGAGGTGATCTACGAAATCATGACGAGCTACGGGATACGCCGCGAGGACGTCACTCCACTTGTCTCCGCGTTAGAACTGAATGTGGAGGAATGGGTACGGGTATGTCCGGGACTTCGTTTTACATGGTCCAAAGTTGATATTGTGATAGTTTATGATGAACTTCGAACTCCGGTTAGAAAAGCCTAATGTCTCTAGGGCCTGGATTTCTGCCGGAACAATGGGACTGTCGTATTTTATTGGTCAGCTAGATACCCTGCTCTCTATCACATCTGCCATCCACATATTAATTACCTGATGCCAGGCGGCTTAATACCTATGATTCCTTATTTTGCAATGAAAGATGCTACGCATGCGCTTTTCATTTCAATCGGAATTACCGTTGTTATTTTACTCGTGTTCGGTTTTGTTAAAAACTATATCTCGGTCAAGACTAGAAGATCTGGTGTCTATGGGGCTATTCAGACTTTGGCTATTGGAGTGCTCGCAGCAGGCATAAGCTACGGAATTGTGAGAGCGCTGGATTCACATGATGCCGTAAGGACTGTTTAATACAATAAAGAAAACACTGAGAAGGATCTAGGAAATATACGAATAATTGAAAAATTCTACTATCGATATTAATTCAGAATTCCTCATTTATAGATTAAAATTCAAAAAATAAACATCTCTACAAGTGGTAGCTCTCGCCAACAATCAAGTTTGGGTGGCATCGCTGCTAATCGGCCATATCCATATCCCCCCTCGTCCACTCCTATAACACCCCACATCAGCTTTTTGCCGATATGCTTCTGTCTTTTAGGCACCCTACCAACAGACCTTCTCTTTTATTGCAGATCTGGGTACTCAGCTTACCTTGTTTTCAATTGCAGAGGCTTTTAGTAGTGCCTGTTACATGCCTCCAATGAGACGCCCCCGAAACTCTATTGGTACCGTATTTTCATCTTAATACATTTATGCATTAATATACATATATTACTGCTTCGATTTTACTATTATAATATTTTATATTATTGTCAGAGTTTGTTTGTCACATGCTAGGCTTAGCTCTAGGAGTCTGGTGGCTTCCGCACCGCTGCGAATCTACAACTAAGCTACGAGTATAACTAAGGGGTTTTCCCCAATAGTACTGAGAGTTCAGACAAAAGGTTGCATGCATCCATGGTCGTTTCATTTATTAGCAATTCTTACATGTATGTACAAGAATATCTTCCTTCCCACGGATATTATTGTTTTGCTCATAGTGTAACTTCTGCAAGGCCGCCATTCTTAAGATCGAACACAAAATCCAAAAACTTGCAGGTCCTTTGACAAGTATGGCGAGTCTTTGAGGATTTTCATATCTTCTTTGACGCTTTGTTCAAGGCTACTCAGCCACTCGTTAGCATGTCTCATACAGCAAATTTGGGACGCGCGAGGTAAAAATGCTGTGTACTTTCTAATCTCGCCAAATTTCATTTCGTCAATTTCCTGAGTATGCGAGCTAGCATAAGTCTTCAGTCGCTGTCGAATACCTTCATCCGCCGGGTGAGTAGTGCCACAATCTACCTCATATCGCCTCTGTCAGCCAACCCACACTTTTAGATGATAACGAGATCACACACCTGTGTGGTGTACGACAATCACGGTTTGAACCGGCATCAATCCATCAAGTACAACAATTGAGCGAATTGCATCCATTGCTCTTCCTCCCGCATTGCGAATTACTCCAGCCCCTGAGTAAGAAAGACCATCTTAGTCAAAATGGTCAGAAGCTCTATCTCTGGGTATATTCAATTAGCCTGGAGAAACCAAAAAACTCCTCCGGAATCAACCTCGGATCAGCACATGATACTAGATATCACGTCAGTAGCTATCCTTTGACAGTAGAATAACGGGGTTTTCCTTACTGATAACAGTTGCCCCTTCAGGAGAGGGGGGAAGAGCAGCTGACTCAGAAACCAGTGGTGCAGGAATATATGTCTCTACATATTTGCTAAATATTGTGTTTAGCATTTCTAATAATATGACTCGATTATTCATTGGAGCTTAGTACCTATGGTTGGCTAATAAATCCTTCATTGAATTGCTGTGAGACATGTTTTGCTATTATGTCGAAACGGGGCAAGTATGATAAGGTATTTCTAGGTGTGAGAACATGGTGAGAAGGGAACATATCCTTAGTCTGGTTTGAGAGCTTGGGAAGGAAGTCAATGTCGGCTTTATATAAAATTCTGCGGGGCTGGATACTATACTGCGATGTTGTCTTCTGTCAAAACCATCTCAGAATCCGCTTTCTACTCTCAAATACTATTCCGATTACTAAATTTCTAGGATCTGGATAACCTCCAAGATTTACGATACAAATTCTCCGATTCGATGTAGGTTGATAGCGGGCGCTATTTTCTCATCATGGCTTTCAGAGCTCCATCTTGTCAGTGAGTGAACAATTCTGACGTAACTATCGCTTAGTAAGAGAAAATAGAGTCCAGACACAGGTGCTTTGTGCAAGTGGAGGGTTCTGCAATGTCCGAATGTGGGTTAGATCTTTTCGAATATTATCCCCAGTGGTATGACTTTTGCAGCATTCTCGGTGGAATCACGTGCTGAAAATAAGTTCATTGGGATAGGTGGGGAACTGTGAAAACGCCAATATATATTCATATATTGGAGCTTTCTTGTCTGATTTTCAGACATGAGAACGTTTGGTCTATCACTGCCCTCCCATGAAGAAAAATAACAAAGGAATAATCTATGTCATTTCTGTTTCCCCAAGGCGATGCTTCGGTTACTTTTATGACCGGTACCGGCCGGTTTCCTTGGATCCCATGATTTTTGCTCTCGCCGCCAATGGAGATATAATTCTGCCTTGCGCAGCATGCATGGCTGAATAACTGAAATGTGCCGCAAAATTCAGCAAAGCCACTTCACAACAAAGAGAGGATTTAGGGGGCGCATGGTCGAAGGCGGGACGGGCGGGGTCCAAGCAGGGGCCTGATCGATTCGTTGGACGCCTGCCGACTCTGGGCTTGCACCACTTATAAAGCTTTGTATGAGACCCTGGGAAGGTTCCCGCCGTATGCTTGGCCTAGCTGCCCGTGTCTCGTTGTTCCGGTTGAACAATGCCAATTAAATTAACATGGATCACTTGGGTCGCAGCCTCAATGAACATCAGCTCTTCCCTTCTATGATAAGCTAAATGCAAATGCAGGCCTCACAATCCCACCCCAGTCATCTGGTAACTTTTCATGTCTCCCGTGAATCTTTCGTAGGTGTTCTATGTGGACTGCGCAGCTCTTACCAGCCGAGAGATAGGATGCTCTGGCTACCAAGTCCTTCGACATGCGGCTATTCATCGTATATACAGGATTTGTTGAGCAGATATCAACGTGTTAGGGCCAACCCAGCCCACTTGCACTTCATCCAGCCTGAAAACAAGGTCCCTGACTTTGCAATAGGAGCTATTGGTGTTGATTAATTACTGCGGCGGCGGGTAGGCTGTGCTCCCAATCCTACGACAAAAGCGATGTTGCAACGCGTCTCCACCGAGGATGGGAGCCTAAGCTTCCATAGAAGACGACGAATCAACATGCTGTCCTAAGTGATGGGAGGTCTGCCAGATGACTCTGCCCAATAACTTTCTGCAGGGGCCGGAGTTAGGATTGAAACTTGAGGAGCTCTTGCGCTCAGGAGGCTTGTAGTAGTTAATACACAAGACTGCTCTCCCTTACTTTTGCTTGTCTTGCGTTGAGATATCCTACTGATTATTCTCTAAAATTTTACTTCCAACATACAAGATGAAGTTACTTTGTCTCCTCGTCTGCATTTTGCCAGCGATTGGATCTTATGCCTCTCTCCCAACGACTCCGTTGTCTTCCGATCATGTCCCTGAGAATTCATCGTCAAACATGAACTTTTTACTCGCCAGGGACTTGTTATTCCCGAGGCAGGATGAATGTCCTGCTGGATGTGCGCATTTCTTTGTTTCTGGATGAAGTTCTGTACTGACTCAAACTGATCCCACCAGCCGAGCTATGCCCGAACGGCCTTTGCTGTGACTTAGACTCTCCGGTTTGCGTAGATATTACCTATAATCTTAAGATTATCGATTCATAAAAGCTGATCTCAGTATCTAGTGTGAACCCTCCGGGTGTTGCAAGGACGGTTCCAACGTCAGTTAGGACTCGCGTATGTCCATGATAAAAGAGTAATACGCTGACATAGCTTTGTTTAGTGCGTGTCAGGCGCAGACTTGTAATCGATGATTTAGTTGTTCACGACTTGCTGTCAATAAGCTAATAATGCATAGCTGTTGTCCGATAGATAGTGAGACCTGCGGAGGATCTCAATGCTGTAAGCCAGGGTAGGCTATCTCCCTGTCCTGTCCGTTGCACGTCATCGCTGACTGTTCCTAGGGCTACTTGCTGTCCTGGAGCAGCTCCGTTCGCCGGCTGCTGTCCCCCGGGTGCTAATTGCTGTGGAGGCGACGATGGATGCTGTGACAACGGCTCGGTTTGTTGCGGTTCACATTGCTGTGTCTCACCACAGTCTTGCAAGAGAGACTCAGACACTCGTGAACTTAGCTGTGTCACACCTACTAGCACAAAACCTTTTGAAATTGACGCTAACAGATATCCCGAGGTAAGCTGATGGATTTAGTGAGTTTGGACTGGATCTATCATCAGTAGCTGACGCAGAATCAAATAGTTGGCCGAAAATATGTGTCGCTGTATGTATTAAGCACCGCTGTTCGCAGCTATTGATGCTAAGTAATACATATAGCCATGAGAGCGCGGGGAATCAACGGAAACGAGGAGGTTCTTACCCGGAGGCCATATCTGAGTGATCAAGAAGAGGATTCAATTCGATCCAAGTCCATGTGTAATGGTAGAACCAAGTGTGCTGCTGGTCTATCTTGTGACGAGGTATGTGCGGTGCAGTGAGCCAAGAGCTGCTAAGCGGCATTCATCTGGCTAACTTTCACGGAAAGTATCCGCCCGCGTCAACTGACGAGGGCTACCAAGGACTATTCGGCATAGATGTCTTCAGCCAATGCATTAACGCAAGGCAAAACAGCGGAGGTGGTAGTCTGCTAGGCCACAGTTATGGCAGAGGAAGTAAAGCCATCCCAGCTGGCGGCACCTTTATTTCCCGTGTTATAAATCTCGATTGTAATACAATCCCACCGGCGAGTGGCGGTACGCCGCAGTCATTTCCGCCTAAAATGAAAAGACAGTCAAATGAAACATCTAGTATGTTCATCTTGTTTCTCACTGCTACCAAAAGCTTCACTTCAAAAGAAAATCTGACTTTAGCAAGCCAATACTATATATCCGCCATTACCAGGGGATCCTTCGGGATACGCTCTGCTCCCTTTTGGGGACTTGGATGCTGGAACGTAAGTGTTGATTCTGAATCTGAAAGGCCTTGCCTGAGAGCTACTAAAATGTTCTTGTATAGTTATAAAGTGGTAGTTTCCACTAGCGCTAGAATTGACTCTTGGGAGTTCTACGATGCGCCAGCACTGGACATGGGCAGGAAAGTATCTCAAGCTCTATACTAAGACGTCTCCACTTACACAGCAATAGCGGCGATTTCATCCTCCCTAACAGCCCCACAACACTGCAGTTTTCACTGGACCTTCGTGATTATGGCGTTAGCATGATTGCTTACACAGCAGTCCAGGGCATTAAAATTCAATGGGCAATTTCTCTAATGTCGTCGGAAAATCGGACCTCTAGTGCGATTTCTAGTGCCTCACACAGCACTGTTTTTGGAACGAACTCATCATCAACTTCTACAACGAAAACCTCCAGTATGAGGAATACAGCTCCAATCTCGTCTAGTACAGGGATGTCGGTTTCAAAGATAACCAGTGTTGAAATCCAATCTTCAGAATTATCTCCAACCAGCTCTACGAGCTTTACAAAATCGGCAGGGGTTGGTAGCGGTAGCAGCAATGCAACCAGTATACGGCCTCCCCCGTTCACCGGTGACGCTGCCACAGCCCAGCTAGCCTTCAATTGGGTTTTAACCTGCGGATTTCTGTTCATTGCGTTGTCGCTCCTCTCTTAAAGTAGTCTCCGGAAGTTAAGTGTCCGATCGTCCTCCATGGAAATTTGAATATGTGCCACAGGCCGATCACATCGTACAATATGATCTTGAGAGGAGTCACGCGTGTATGCGCAGGTTAAGTTAGGAAATTAATGTTTATATCCCGTATCTGACTTTTAGAAGTCCGTTGGTACGTTTTAATGAATGATATGTTCGGGACTGTTAATGGTAACAGGGTGCCTCTCAGAATTAGACTGGCCGCGGTCCGGTCCGGGCTGGCCCACGGTCTTTTTTTTCGGTCTGGAGCTCAGACCGAACCGTACAGTCCGGTCTGAACGGTCCACGGTCTCAAGTCAAATATATGAGACCGGACCGTAAGACTACGGTCCGGTCTGAAATAAATATGGGAGACCGTATATTAGCACCAGACCGTACGGTCTGAGACTGTACGGTTCGGTTTATACGATCTAGTCTAAGAATAGTCCGGTCCAATGCAGATTATATAGTTTATCGCAATTTCACAAAAATGATTAAATGATTAAAATAATAAATTCAATATATTATTGATATATTTATATATAAGTTTTTGTCGAATCTTCCAAGAATTTGAATTATTATATCAAACATAATATACAAATAAATAAAATCAAATAATGTTACTATAAAACATTACTGTTTTAATTTATAATTTTACATTTTATAATACAATTCAATATTTTAATACTTTGGTATCATAAACTAAATTATTATATAAAAAAAAAAAAAATTTTTATTTAATTATAATTATAAATTATAATTTTTATTTAAAAATTAATTATATCTTGTATAACCACTGATTTACAAAACTATTTAACTAACTGCATATTTTTGCTTTAGATAATGATATACTAAACGTAGATAGTATATTAATTGGTAGTTATATATTATTAATATTAAAACAAATAAAGTTATAATATATAATATACTTTCGAAAAAAGAAACAAAATAAGCTTTAACAGTTTTTTGAAATACAAAAATAGCAGAACTCTGAAAACGGAGCTAATATCTTGTGCAATCTTAAATGATCTCACAAACCAATTGTTGGAATAACAATTTTAATATTAACATACTAACTGCTTTTTAATAATATTGTATTTCCAAAAAAACATATCCTGTATTCAAATTAACATATATTAAACGTGTAAAACTTAAATAATTTACTATCTACTTGAGCATAAGAGTTTGCGGAAAAAAAAAAAAAATAACAACAGGATACTGTTAATTTAGGTGTTGTATCTCTCAGGTAGTTTTCTTCTTTTGATATTTCGTAACTTTTGTTTTTTGTTAATCATATGTTAATACATAATTAATAACTTGTTTACTTATAGTTATTAGTATATTTTATATAAAATATAAAAAATTATTATATATTTACTAGTATTTTTAATAAAGGTATTCTTAACATATACTATTTTAAATATAGCAATTATAACTAAATTTTTATTAACTTTGAAATTCCACATGTATACTATTATTATATAACATTATTGTAAATACAGAATAATAGTACTATAACAATAAAATAGCGAAATCAAAGTAAATATACAAAGTATAATATATAATAATTCAAATAAAAAAAAGAAAGAGAAATCAGTTTAACAATCGATGTTTATATATATAATATAACAAGAAATTCGGACAATAATTAATGTTACTATTATAATTATTGCTAATCTTTTTATAAGTTATAATAGAGATATTATATTTAAATAAAAAAAGTTTTATAATTAACAAAAACAATAAAGAAATTTGTAATAATAATATATAAAGTTTCTTTATTTATAGTATAAAAAACTATTGTAAAAATTATTAAAAATAACCTTATATTAAAGAAGGTAATAAAAAACAAAAAACAATAGTAAATAACAATAATAACAAAAAAAAAATATAATATAATAAAAATAACCGAGTACACAAAATTATTGATAGTAAACTACAATACTAAACTTGTATATATATATATATTACACTTTTTTGAAATTTTTTTTTCTATTTCTTATATTATAGTTAATTTACTAAAGTAGTACATGCTCTTTATACTGTTATTATAGTATATAATAATATAATATAATAACATAAATATATCTGTATATCGATATTACTACGAAATATACTTTTTTTTGATACAAGATATATTATAGCCGAAGAAATTACTCGTGTATTTGTTAAAAAAACATAAACTGTAAATAGATAAGTAAATAATTGTTTTGACTTTACAACTAGATATTATACTTACAACTATAAACACGAGATCGTGCTTGTTGTACTTAAGCTAAGTAAATTAACTGGGTAATTCTCTTTGCTAAAAAAAAGATAAAAGAAATTGAAGCTACCGAAAGTAATATTATAAACTGAAGAGTCTAAGCTAGCATTAATACTAATTTGAAAATAACTGTTGCAGCTAATAAAGAAACTGCTATTATTTTAGCTATTAATAAAAAAAAAATAGAAGAGAAACTTAAAAATTTGTTTGCAGAGATAAAGATATATTAGTTAATATTCGAATATCAGATTATAACTAACAAAATATATAAAAACCAATTGCAAAAAAAATAAAAGCTAAAATAGAACAAAATCATACTATCAGTGAAACTTTTATTAAAAATATAAAACTTGTTATTGAACGTTAGAAATATTATATAATTGCAGCTGGTTCCTAATTAAAATCTGGTGTCTCTGAAAAGGAATTAGCTCAATTTGCCTAAAAAGCAAATAATTCCGAAGATGTTCAAGAGTATTTGAAGAAGTAGAAAGCTAAAAAAATCAATATTGAAAAAAGTTTAAAAGAAAAAGAAGAAAAAAAAAAGATAATGATAATAATATTGAAATTGTCATCAGTAATAATAAAAATGAAAATAAAGATAAAAATGAAGAAATAGCAGATTTCATCGTTAACGATGAATAATTAGTAATTAACTTACTATTATTAATTTTATTTGTTATTTCTTTTTT
>JMRO03000083.1:0-202399 GCA_000743665.3 Scytalidium sp. 3C | reverse complement strand
AAAATATTTTATAAAATATTTTTATAAAATAAATAATTTTAAAATTAATATATATTTAAATATTTATTATATATAATATCACGTGATTTAGTATTTTTAATTAATTTAATTAATTTTAGTATATACTAAGATTAATTTAATTTAGTATGACCCTGTACTAAAATTAATTAATTTTTCAGAATTCCAAATTAATACTAATTAAATTAAATTAAATACTAAAAATACTAAAAATTAAGAAATTAATTCCGAACCCTGATAAGGAGTACGACGACTTAGGAGAGGAGTTGTTTACTTGGGAGAGGTAAAGGGATAATATTTATTTTTACAAAAAGGTAGCGTCAGCTCTGAGATTTCAGTGGCGCGCTTTACGTACACTGTCTAAACTAATGAGCTGGCCGCAGTTACTACAAATTACAGTGGAAGCGGTTTTGACATTGTAAATATACAGATAGATGGATTAGACTTCATTAAGGTAGTAGAATGTGTTACATTTACAGGAAGGCACTTTCAGGAGTTGTACCTAACTATCGAGATGATATTATGCGAAGCATCCTGGCGACCATCTCCTACCGAAATCGTAGGACACAAGATAAACTGAAGCAGCATGAAGTAACATCCCAGTGTTAGCCGTTTTAGATCGTGATTCTCCCTTGCGTTGCAGGCCACGTGCGAACAGATTGCTGCATCAAGACTAGTGCTGACAGGCCAAGCCTCAGCCCATGGGCTCAGCCATGTACGCTGGGCATGCTCACTGTAGGTGATGGGAACCGCTACTGAGAAACGCTCAGGCTTTCTCTCTGCTTGCTGGTGTTTCTGTTATATCCAGCAAGCGGCCTGCCGCAGCAGCCACCACCAAATCAAAGGCTATGCGACGGCAAGTATAGCAGATTGGTTGTATAATTCCAGATTAATCGTGTGTCAGATCTTGGCACGCAGTGAGAAATCTCATTGCTGTGGACCTGTACCTACAGAACGGTACAACGCTGATCAACTATCACACTAATCAGCTACATTTCAATATTTCTGTCCTCTCATCAATTATGAGGAAAATATTAAGACAGAGATATAAGTCCAGGAAATGATACTACCTGTCCAAGACAATACCAGGCAGATAACCGTGAATCTGGATGAGATCACCTCTGCCAGGGTAAACGGAAGTGGTAGACGGCGGGACAAGTTAATTAAAGGCAGTATATTTAATGCATAGACAACACTATACTGTGTATAACGAGTCTAAAGAAATCCTAGACCACATTCCGGGGCTGTGGACCGTTTCGTTGGTAGCCTCTATAATTAGTGTGACATGCTCAGTACGTAAAATTTCGCCTACCGCGAAGTGATACCAGTCGGCCATGATAAGATTAATCTGTTGCCTTTTGCCCCTTTTCTTTCCAGATAGAAAGCATCACTTTTAGTTGTTGGCGAAATTCGAATCGGACATGTCAACCAGTGCACTTGTCACCGATCAAGCGGTGATTTCGGCGTTGAACCGCGGCCCAATTACCACCATTTTCTCTCCTCCTCCATCATGTATGTCAACACTCACCATGGGAATCTCCATGTACTTTGCCCACCAAGACGGTGATTTCTACGATCCAGCCTGCTTTCCAAGCAGTACAATACCAGAGAGCAGGACCCAATGGGATATATATTACTGTTAGTCTCGTATCTTACATCGGAGCCTTCCAGGGCTAACATCACGACAGATAGTCCTGCCCAGTGTCCACTTGGCTGGTCAGAGGCGACAACTTATACTAGTAGCTTTACAGGTCATGGTACAAGCATTTCTCTTTCTTTACGGCCAGATACTACTGCGGTTCTCTGTTGTCCATCGTAAGTGTTTCATTTTCCATAGATCTGATGTCTAGCTTTCTCATTGACCCACAGGGGATATTCATACTTGGATTATGACCACCGGTGTGGGTCAGGCTTTGCAGACGTAACAACATATCTTACATTCTTCAGCCCGAATCAAGTCAGCAGTACTTGGTCGAAGGGACAACCATTAGTTAATGTGTGGAATCAAGGGAGTAGCACTTGGACCATATATGGAGATGGTATCCCTGTGTGGTACCAGAGTTCCGATAAAGCGATAATCTCGGCTGCTGCATCTACAACATCATCACACAACCAACAAACAAGGACCACCACACATAACACAGCAACTATGACGCCCACCACTCCTTCTACTTCAGATAGCCAATCAAACGGGTTATCGAATGGGGCAAAGATTGGACTGGGCGTAGGTATACCTCTAGCCGTGTTACTCATTGCGTCTATTGCTTTTGCGTTCTATATGCGAAGGCGCCGGATAGCAAGAGGTATTCCGGCAGACCAAACGCCGCTGGAAAGGGTCGAGGTGGCAGAAGTCCCGGGATACACAGACCACCATGTCGCGCACGAGTTATACGCCGACAACATACCAAAGCCACGAGAGCTTCCAGTTAATTGATCTAATGAGGTATGTATCTGATGTATTTTTTTTTTTTTTNGTATCTGTATTTTTTTAGCGGATATTATTACTCATTCGATGAGGAGTTTATAGTAGGTTGTTTTTCCAATTTCTGCTTTTGAAAGATAACCGGAACAAGACGCATGAGAATTTTGTGCATGGGAGTGGGGCTAGCATTGAAAAGAGATATCCCATGATAGAGTATTAGAGCTGCTCTTTTGTATAAATAGTTAGATAACGCGGATACGCTAGAAATGGATCAACAATAGCCTTTTATTTTGAGTAACCTGGCTTGTCTTATATTCGGGCGATTGGCGAATCAAATCATGGTAGTGTGGAAGGCACTAGCCAATCAGCGTTAAGAGTCTTCCGACAACGGTGACACAAACCTTTTCGAATTACGTGGTACGGCAGACGCTGGTTGGTCATGGCCTTGCAGCTCAGGACTTTGAGTCTGTCGGAAGGCATCCAGTCCATACAAGGCTGACCATGGCTGTGGAGGTCATCACTGTGTTACATATGAGTTCCTGATGAAAACAAGAGAAAGAGAAACAGAGGGTTGGATAACAAATCACATGGCTAAATCCCGAATATTCTCGCTTCGTGTTTCCGCAAAGCCACGTTCGCTTTCGGACTTCGGTTTTATTCTTCGATTCTCGATCAACAACAGAGAGAGCCCTAGTCATGGCTGACACCACGAATGCTAATGTACCGGTCAATCCTGTCCCAGCGGTTGAGGGACAAGCTGGCGAACTGGGTTTACCGTTAGCCCCATGGGGAAGTGGTAGTTCTCCGTCACTGCCCTCGGTGGATAGTAACGAGCGACATCATGTAATAATTTTCGACCATTAGGGACCCACTGCCCCTATGGTAATCTGACACTTACTTTCATTGCATAGGGCGACGCTGATTCTGCGGTTGATGTAATGAGCAACGCGTTTGTTCCCTTGTAATATCGCTGTGGATCATGTCGCTGAGACTTCAGGCAGTTCATCCACAATGTCTTTACGATCCAGTATTTACGAGCATGTCGAGGAAAATGGAAGGACTTATCACCGGTTCAGGTCAGGAAGTGAGTGCGCCTAAGATTTTCTTGCGTATCGTTACTGATTTCTATAGAGTACATGTTGCCAAATGACGAGGTGAGTTAGCTTGAGCCGTGGGGATCTTATGGGAACCACTTATCTAACTAAATCTCCAAACAATAGCAAGAGCAGAATAGACTAGGTATAGTATGCTTGCATATTTTTGACAATTTAATAGCAGATCTGACCTTATCGCAGACCTACAACATCAACTATTCACCATGACTCTGGGTGGAAAGCTTCACTTAGCACCTATAAAACGGGATCCTCAGGATGTCCTTGATATAGCAACTGGTTAGGCTAGAGTAATATCTATCTCTAACGTGCGATTCTAATCTGGGACTATAGGCACAGGACTATGGGCCATTGAGTTTGGTGCGTTCCGTGACCTGTTCAACCCGAGGTATCTCTAATCCAATATTTGCAGCTCAAGAATATCCATCAGCACGTGTTCTTGGAACTGATCTCAGTGCTATCCAACCACTTTAGTAAGGCCTTATCATACCGTTTTTATTGTTCGATTTCCTTTCTAACCGAATAGTGTGCCTCCAAATTGCCGTTTTGAGATTGATGATGCAGAAGACGAGTGGATATTCAGTGAAAAGTTTGATTATATCCATGGTCGCGCGCTCTTGTCCTGTTTTAAAGATCCACAATATGTTCTGCGGGAAGCCTATAGATCGCTTGCTCCAGGCGGCTATCTTGAGATGCAAGACATGATCTTTCCTTTTGAATTTTTAGGCGATCCCCCTACTGAATGTGCTTATTATAAATGGCTTCAGATAATCAACAATGGGGCGGCAAAATTGGGACGTCCGTGGAATAACGTGCAACATTATAAGCGCTGGATGCAAGATATTGGTTTTGAAGATGTGGTGGAGAAGAGGTTCTATTGGCCACTCAATCCCTGGGCGAAAGGTGATTTCTATAAGCACATATCTGCTTTTGCGCAAGCGGATTTTCTTAGTGGACTGGAGGGGCTGAGTCTAAAGGTGATGGGCTCGATGGGATGGAGTGCAGATGAAGTCCGAGTTTTTCTCACTGATGTGAGAAAGGATGTGAAGAATACCGATATTCACTCCTATTGCTCTATGTAAGTCTTTATTGGTCGTGGAGTAGCTGATATTGACCGAGATATTTAGGTGGGTGGTATACGGAAGGAAACCGGACCAACCGGATGCCAATGTCTCAAACCCGGCATAGAAAGCGCGGTGAGAACAAAAGCGATCGGAAGGATTGACCCACATATCCTTGATGGATCGATTTTTTGTTGTCCATACTGTCCAGCGCGACTCTAACTGATGAGGCCAATTTCGGGTTGACTTCAATATTTTCTTTCTAAACAAGCAACAAGCTACATTTACAGTGTATGTAGATTCGTAGATTGCGAATTGCACCAGACACTTAAATAAGTCCAGTAGTAAGAGCATTTCAGGTCTTTGTATCTCAACTAACATGAACCTTCAAGATTCTTATTAGATGTGAGAATTTATCAAGACTGTTTTTCTAATTCATACGAGTAGGCAACTCCTGACATCAGATAATAACTGAACATGATACTTCGAGAGCTAAAATTTCTTACCTGACAATAAATAACTCAGATTCATAGCATGGTCATTGGAGATAATGAGGTGGATACACCAAGAGGGTGTTGACCTGAAATTGTACTCGTGCAGATCATTCATCCGTTTGATGGTTGCTTCACCGTTTGCCGAAGCCTAGTATCTCCATTTTAACTCCGGCTCATTAATTCCGAGCGATAAAAGCATATTTATATCCGCGTTCAATTTATCTTCGAGGAGGGATAATCAAAGTACATTTCCGACATGGTCAAATTTTTGTTCACTACTAATAATTCAGTTGACCTTCGAGACATTAGAACCTGATACATTACCTCATCGGGCCATAACTTGTCCGGGCAATTCAGAACTCAGCATAGTAAAGACCCATTCTCAATTCGAAAATCAATAAAACAGAAAGCCCTTCAAACTACGGTTAGATAACTGCACCAATATGGAGGCCAAGAACGTAAAGTTTATTGTTGAGACAAAAGGTGGTCCTTTGGTTGCTGTGGCCAGGAACAAGCCAACAATCATCGAACCTACTGAAGTTATGATCCGCGTCAAGGCCATTGCTATTAATCCAGCGGACTGTAAAATGATTGATCACGGTCATAGAGTTACCTCATGGCCCCTTGTGGCCGGCCTTGATGGTGCCGGCATTATTGAATCTGTCGGAGATGACGTGAAGAATCTCTCGATTGGAGACAAAGTGCTCGCGTTATTTTCATCTGGCGATCGTGGAGCATCGTATCAGAACTTTGCTGTGGTGAAAGAGAATATGGTGGCTAAATTCCCAACGACGTGGTCTTTTGAAGAGGCTGCGACTATAGGGTATGGTACTCCCTCCCACTTGCATCTTCGCACCGTCGCTTTCTTGTGTTGCTTCGGCACTGTTATATTGGGAAAAAACAACTAACATATTCTCTCGCTCAGAGTATGCTATCTTACGAGTATAATGGCACTTGGAATTGGTTTAAAGGCTCCGCTGCCATTTATTAAAGATGGACCAGTTAGTGGCTTCACGCCTTCCGCCGTTCTCATACTTGGTGGCAGTTCAGCTCTGGGGGCAGCGACAACCCAACTTCTCCGCCTTACAGTCCCGCCCTGTAACATCTTGGTGACAAGCTCACCAAAACACCATAGCCGGATTATCAATACACTTGGTGCTGATAAAGTGTTTGATCGGAATTCGGCATCGTTGATCACAGATGTCAGAGCAGCAACTCCAGCATCTCGTGGTGTTGATGCCGTTATCGATGCTGTGGGAGCTGGTAGTACCCAACGAAATATTTTTGAAGTATTTGATATGGACGGCCCTAAGAGATATGCACAGGTGTGGACCGGTGATGAAGAGATTAAAGTCCCCACTGGCATTGATTCGGTCCTGTTCAGGTCTCGGGACATAACACAGTTACAAGGAGGCAAAAATGTAATGATAGCATTGCAAACATTATTAGAGCAAGATAAGTATAAGTTACCACTGCCAGTTCACAAAGTTGGCGTGGGACTTGATGGGCTCAAGAAAGGCCTGGAATTGATGCGTAAAGGAGTCAGTGGGGAAAAGTTGGTGGTCACATTATAACAAGGACTCGCCTACATATGATTCACACAGCAACTGGTTAGTTTCTTTGTGGCTTAACTTGGAGAGATCATTGATTTTGAACATATCAGTTTGCTATATACAGGGAGCAAAATATATACCTGCTGGGGTATGCTCACTTTGAAAAAGGCCCATTTGATTCAAACAGCTTTTGCGTTCATCGCTGCAGCATGATTGGTAACCTAAATGTAAAGTTAATAGTGTTGTACATCATCCATGCATATCCATAAACTTACTAGAGTAGTGAACTCAGATGTTCCGTAATATACCGTATACCCGTCATTGGCAGTCTGTCCACTGGAAATGGTGTCTCCATACTGCCAAAACATATCACCAGCAGTCTGGGTGTCGAGATAAACGGTCTGCCATGAAGCCTCGTCGGCATGAGTTTGCGAACCATATTCTTCCGCGATAACTGGCTTCCCAATAGCTGCTGCGGCAGTTGCGTGCCAGGTAATCCAATATTGCGCCCAGTCGTCCGTTTCTCCCCAGCTACTGGGGTACAAATGATAAGTACCGAAATCAATTGTAGGGATTGCAAGGTTTTGGGTAAAGTTGAGACCCGCCCCTGTGGTCCATGGATAGTTACTATCACTTATTGGGTATGTCGTGTCGTTTCCTCCATCGATACCAAATCCCTCATCGCCAATGGTGACCATATGGTTTGGGTCAAGTGATTTTATGTATGCCGAAGTGCTGCTTGCCCACTCCGTAATTACAGAAGTGTCACAGCTAAGATTGATGTATTAGCAACACAGAGCATGATCGAATCGGAGCTGGTTTGGTCATGAATGGTAAGACAAGGAGACCTACCCAGGGCAACGCGGTTCATTACAAAGTTCCCAAGCAAAAACTGCAGTGGATGTTGTATAACGTGAGACTACCGCCTTGATATATGCTCGATATTGCGTTTGTACTTCGGTTGTATTATACCAATCATTGGCTGAAATTCCATAATAACTGCAGTACAACGGTTGTCCTCCGTAATCTGTCCAGTAGTTGACAAAATTGATAATGAGGCTGACTCCGTGGGCCTCAGCAGATTGGACAACATAGTCCAATCGTTCTAGGCCATCAGCACCAGTATTAATTACCGGGTCTTGTCCCGAGATAAATGACTGGAACCAAACTGTGCCTTCAGGGGCAGCTGTGCTAATATCGTTAAAACCCCACACTCGAAGGACTTTGAGGCCCGACTGTAGGTCTTTTAGCACAAATGCTTTGGAACGTATATTGGTTTGAATTACCTGGGCGATGTGTGACATCACAAGATCTACATCTGCATTATTTGTCAAGAAACCAATCCACTAGACAAATAAGTAAATGCTATTTGAAATGCAGGAGAACCATTCCTCACATAAGAGTTTGTGCCTGCAAAATATGTTTCCTTTCCATTGATCGAAAAGATGGACCCGGATGCTTTAGCATAGCTTGAAATTTCTGACGGCCCAGTTGACGATGCAGAAGATGTGCTTGATGATGTAGTCTTGCTAGAGGATTTTGAGGTTGTTGTAGTAATAGATTGTAAAGTAGTAGTCGTTGCTTTTGTGGTTGTAGTCGATTTTGTAGTCGTGGTTGTAGTTTTGGCCGTCGATGAGGATGTTGAGGCTGTAGGAAACACGGATGAGACCTCATCCTTGAATATATTTGCGCTGTATAGATATATCTGGCGTACTCACAGGATCCAGGTAGACATTGAGAATAGTAGGGATTTGAATATGCGCAGTACCAGCCCGATGTGCAAGTCGTAGGTCCGGTGTAGCCCTGCCCACCACCTGAGATCATCATTAACAACTACGGAGGCATGATTATACGGGAATAAAAAATTGCGGTGGAGAACGTACATTGGCCCCAAGCTGTCTGCTGCGCGGTGACCGTAACGATCGTTGCCACGATGGGCAATAATGACGATGTTCTCATAGTTTTCTGTAATATGAAATAACTGACCAGGAAGTTCAGAGCAATATGGCGATAAGGGTAGAGAAAATTTAAAGATCTTCTAATTAGAGCAAGACTGGCTACTTAAGGGAAAAACTATCAAAAAATATAAGACGACATGCGAGTTATATAGGAACCAACGGCATGGAACTTCGGCATACTTAACCACGGCTAGCTCCTTACCAAACTCGCGGTATGCACCTGCGCGATAGCTATTTTGGTAGTGCGGAGCGGGACTTACCTATACCTGCCGGCTATATGTGAGAAAAGCTTGAATGAGCAGAATTATATAGTGTTGTGGCTTGCCAGGGGAATTTCGGCACGATATCCGAGGCCTTCCCGGCTCCAAGCTATTCCTTCCTTGAATACACGAGCCAATGATATCGCATTCCTATATGAATCGGTGGGAGAAGATTTACATCAAGATTGCCTATTATCCGATGTCTGTGGGGTAAAGGGAGGAGCTGATACAACTTAAATTAATTGGCATTGTTCCGGTCATGTTTGCTGCGGCCATCGTGCCTCCGCATACCGAGTAAGGAGTAGTGGGCTCGGGTGTTGAGTGGTCGCCTGTCAAGTCGTGATCTTCACAGTGGAATGGTTGGCTGGTTTGATGGTGTGTAGAAGTTTGACAGTTCCCTAGCCCCTGCACTTACCACGTAGCCTTACAACCGGCAGTATTATCGTAGCTGTAATACCAGTCAAGATGCACGTCGTCAAAATACGGAACCCCCTCAGGTGAATGACCACGACAAGTACCATATTTTCAGTCACTCGAGGTCAGATCAATCAGAGTTTTATTTAAATGCATGAAGAAGATAAGCCGTCGTGCCAAAAACGAATGAAGAAAGTCGCTTGGAAGTAGTAAAAGGACTTTGTAGTCGATGTCTTAAGCCATGAAAACTAGAATCAGGACTCTTGCTTAAAGCCTCTTGCTTGACCGTCCGGAATTTCCGCAGCTCCATACACAACCATGGAAAGCGGCATTTTCTCACAGAATTATCATGGCACAAAGGACTACGCTTGCCATGATCACTCCGATCCACCATCTACTAGCCGATACCCCGGATAGTCTGCCTGAAGCGGCAGCACTTTTTGGGGTAGATGAAGATGTAGAAGCACTGGCTGTTGAACCTCCCTTTGTAGTTCCTCCGGCGGCTGCAGTGGCGGGTGCAGTAGATTGACCTGCACCAGTACCGCCATTTGTAACTCCGTGACCTCCGCCCAAAGCAGTGCATCCGAGTCCTGTTCCCGCAATATCCGCTGTGCCAGTATAACATCCTCTTGGATCTAATGCATAGGTTAGTTAAATAATATGTCTAATATTTTTATTTAGATGATCCAATTATTCGGATCCAAGCACTTGTTTCCATTCTTCAGGATTATAGATCGAAATAGAATGGCGGGAATACGAAAGCCAGACATATCCGCTTACCTTCGCATGCTGCTAGCACCTCTGTTGTTTCTTCATCTAGTTCTGGTAGACATTGCCCAGGAGCAAGATAGATATCAGATTGCGACCATGAAGAAGTAGATGTTGTTTGTCCGTCGACGTTGACATAGAAGCTAGTGCTCATATACGCCGTAGAGGATGATGTTATAAGGCTATTTGGCGATTGAAACATAATAGGTGGGACTGCTACGGACATGGGAGTCACTGAAGAGTATTTCATTAGCGAGCAATAGAAACGATGCGGAAATTAGATTCCTTGAGTAGCTGGATTCGATGAAAATCATTTTCCATACCATATGAAAATTGTGTCTTTGTACAATCGGGCGGTTGGGTGACAGTGGCTGGCGCATAATAAACCACTGAGGTTTCTAAACCTGATGTAATGCCGCCAGGAGAAGATGGGAGGGAGGCAAGAGGGTTGATGCCTGCAATAATGAGTTGTACAACTGTAATGCTGCCCCCAATTTCAGTCGTTGTTGATGATGATAGTATGGATACCGATCCGGTAGGAGCTACATTGCCGCTATTTGTGAAGGTAATACCAGCCGCAACGTCTGTAGCATTTCCGACGTATTCTGTAGCCAGCCAGGCATAGGAAGGAGAGAATAGAAGAAGGGCAGAAGGGATGAGTTTCAGATAATGGTTTGAAACCATGTTTGACCAACTTTAGTCTGTCTTGAAGTGGTGAGTAAACGAGCTATCAGTGGCGAGGTATTATTGTCTTGTACTTTTCAAAAGCAAAGACAAAGGCTGCATGTATGAGAGATAGACGGATATAGGTATTTAAGGCATGCTAGATATGACTACAACCCCTTATTCCTTCCACGAATTTCAAACGGACAATTCGGACCATACTGTCACAGCCGTCACATTGCTTCCAGGGTGGGATCTTTACCGTTATTCGGGGCAATTTCGTCTTAACAGTGCCACACTCTACATTTGACACGCCCCTGAACAAGTATTGCCAAGCCATGCCACACCGCTTTAAGCATTTTCAATATTTTGTTTCCATGTCTCCAGCCAGTGGATTAAATTTCCGGGGTCAGCATCATGTTCTGCCAAGCATTTGCTTGCAATAACAGAAATAGTAGGATGCGGAGAGCACCATATATAATCTCTATTAAGCATCACAGAAATGTATGGCCTAGAACCCCGTTCTCCTTTCAAGCGAGTAGACCCTAGTTGATGCGTAGGTCCGTAGATGGCGCAGTTACTGCATAAGACTTAAATGCGGTAGGCAACCGTTGTGTATGCCAATGGCAAGCCTCCCGTTGAGCCACAAATTACGGATCCAGACTGATCTGGAACTTCGGATACATTGAAGAAACATGGATGCCCTAAAAATATGGCGTGCTTCTGTATGTGGATGTAACTCTGTAACAAGTGGGCAAAGCATCTTATTGGATATCGTCAGCCACCAAGACCGTGTCATTCGCATTTCTCGCAAACCCTTCGGCGTGATTCGTGCAACGAATATCTTTCTTTCCAGACATCCCGAGGCCCTATCGCTTTAGGAGTTATCGAGTATTCTTGAGACTGACATGTCAGAGGGAAGGCTGCTAGCCACCCCATCGCTGGTAGAGACGGTGTCCAGATGAGAGCCTTATCGGAATGCAGGCGTGGTTGATTACTGCAACGGTCTTCCATCGCGCAATGGTCTGGGCGCAAAGGAGGAACATTTGTATAGTGGAAGGGATCCTATTTTTACTCTTGTATTAAATGAGGAACTATCTCCGAGTATAAGCAAGCCGTGGCGTTGTTGGTGCCGACATTCTTTTAAGAGCAGTTAATCTGTAACTGGTAAGGCAGAATACCATGGCTGTGCAACATCTACGCTCTTCA
Organism: Scytalidium sp. 3C; assembly: GCA_000743665.3. Classification (NCBI taxonomy): domain Eukaryota; kingdom Fungi; phylum Ascomycota; class Leotiomycetes; genus Scytalidium; species Scytalidium sp. 3C. Next base: position 190,467 of record JMRO03000083.1, on the reverse strand, counting down.
TGGCCATTTGGAATATCGCTGCAGGAGGGAGCGTTGCATTGATCTTTCAATAATGTTGCAGCGCTGCACTCGCTGCGAAACGCACATGGCCTGATATCTGGTCGGAAGTAAGTCGCCCAAGTGTAACTAAAAATACATCCTAGAGAGCGATGAAAGTCAAATCTTTATCGGTGAGGCTAATCTCTACCCATCGCTTGTGACGCAAGATTCTGCTCGTAGAGAGTGTACACATGGTGCGAGTTAAGACACTATCTTGGCCATAACTCAAACTATACAGTGTTTATAGCTATTCCAGTACTCAGGCCATACGGCAATCCATGAGGAGTATAACTTTGAACAATTGGAACTGGCCGCAGCATACCTTGTTAGTTCCCAAGAGATAATGTAAAATATAGTGTGCCATTCATCTTACATATGGGTGGTATCAACTTTGATAAGATGACATGGTAAGCTCCGAATAACCACTTAGATCAAGCAGGAGCCGAGAGAGAGGAATGTGCATTCCGAGAACCAATAGGATCCCTTTTCTTACTATTTTATAGCAACCCCGTCAAGCGATCTCCGTCTTCCTGATAATTTTGGAACTCGTCATCTTTAATAGTGAACTGCCTTCACCGGCAGTGATGAAGGCATCGAGAAAGATACTACATCGTTGGTGAAATCAGAGTGTAAGCAGAAAACCCATCCGTTATGTTGTGATAGAGTCAAATATTCGTCTCGCAGGTTTATTATGTAACAGACCAATCCATAGGTAGGATTGCATCAGATCTTGCATATTGCTCCAGGATTTAATCTTGCATCGACTAACGTTGACAAGCAACAGCGGCTTCAGCCACACATCATCTTGCTTGTCAAAGATGGACACCGCTCCGACCATGAGGAGCCAGCTTTGGAGTTGGGGGGATACGAATGAGAATGGCAACCGCTGGAAGGCGTCCCTTGCCAAAGCTGTAAAATAAGAGTACGACATGCCCAGTCGTCCCCACTGGAGGAAAGCGCTGCAGGAGAATGCGAGCAAACCGATGCGGACTGTCTCATTGACGGATCCAGCCTCGAAGCGCATGATCAAGAGGCGGTACAGAATCGAGTTCATAGTATCTAGATAAATTTCTGTGGTGATGCGTTGTTTAGAGCCGAGAGCAAAATTGACCACCGAGCAGAACTCTGACGTAACCTTCCACACTCGAGATAATTCTTCGTCAATGTCATCAAATAACGTCATAACATCACAATGAAAACCATTTTTGGAGTGGTTTTGCAATTTGAGGAGCGGTGTTAAATCCGGGTACGGCACTAATTGCTCCCAAGATGAAGCTTTGTTACAGAAAGTGGGCGTTAAGCCGCTTTGAAGTGCCATGCCCATATCACATCTGCTACTGTTAGAGTTCAAAGCTCGCATCAAATGACAGCAGTGAAAAACTGTACCGGAGTATTTCGACTAGAAGCTTTGTGTGCCCCTGAAAGGTGTTTACACCTCCACGAAGGCTAATTAGCCTGAAAAGCCCTTCTAGGTGATGTTTCGCAACCTCCGCATTATTCGTCATGAGTGCATACCCTGCGAGCTGCATAATAACACAAGCTGTTTGGTCCGAGAATCTTGTCTGATTTTCATGATCCTCTAACCTTTCGCGTAGGAGTTTGAGCGTCTTCGTGAAGTGTGGTATCATCCGCTGATTGACATGTGACGGCTTTCCGGGTAGCACAACATCGAAATAAAACTGAGCCCCAAAAATGGTGGAGTGAAGGTACAGCGGGTCAAATTCCAGAGGCGCAATCCATGATTCTGCCCTCCTTTCGAAAAATATACATGGTTCCAGTGGAAACAGGAGTGGCTTTGCAATGGAGGAGACTGTTATCCATGTCAGAGAAGAAACGTGGGATACGCACAATATCGGGGGAAGTAACTTACATTGCAGGACTATTTCGACTGTCCAGGGCTCCACGGTGGCAGGCAAGCGAAGGGTAGACGCATTCAACCCGAATTTGCGGGGAATGACGGTGGGTGGCGCAGCATGATCTTCTCCGTCCGAAGAATTGGAAGGTACAGATCTGCTGCTCTCGGAGTTTAGCGGGCTCGTCATAGAGGCTACGCCAAAGTGTGAGGATGATGTCCCATGTACTGGTGTTGTCTTCTTCTTTCGCGAGGGGAGTGTTCTCCCGCGATTCTTCCCCAACATGACATGACTCCTGATTAGCTTACGCGAACCTGCATCGGGCTTCTCTATATCAGTAGACACTATAAAGTGTAGCCCTACTGTTCGATGAGGTAAATCACGTCAGGTCAACCCAATCAAAACGGTGTATCCATCCTAACCCGAGCGGGTGTCACTTACCTGGCGGCTTGGTAGCAGCCATACCATATACGAAGGGCCAGGATATGATTATGACGCCCCAGGAGCTAGGGACCGCAGGGCCGAAAACTGCCCGGTCTAAGAAATTTAATGATAGCTATAAATTTATAACAACGATATGCAAGAAAGCAAGATGCAGCTGTATTAGCTAAGGAATTCACGGTATAACCTTGTCACCTCAAATGGTCACAGAGGGTGAGCCTGCGGAGCTCTCGTCCCGTTCAGCAAACGGCAAATAGGCAGAAGAGACAGTCGCAAAAGCGATGGTGACTGGATANGCCCTCCTGCGTAAGATGAAAATGTGATTGAGGCGGAGAGAAGAAACCAAGGACCAAGAATGCGATGCTCCGAAAAGGCCTGATATGTGCGGTTCTAGCCTAGTCTCCTACCCAGAGATTGAGTTCCGGTTTTGGACTAGCGGTGGCACGGTTCCACAAAAGGCTTTCTCTGAGATTGTTTGCCGTTTGGGGGATAGTGCGGGGCAATCATCGCCGACGCCCGTTGCCATTGAATCAGTAAAAAAAGGAACGTATGAATAGCTGGTTACTACGATATAATAGTCGGACTTATAAGACAAATATAAGTCCTAAGTCCACTAAGATACAGAAGAACTTGAGACCGGAGCGGGGGAATCCGTAAACCCGTCGGGTATCCATAAGAAGTGCCGCGACGATGGAGGATGATGCTGAGTATATATATGCTCCCAACATCTCTGTTGAAAATGCCAAACCAAACAATCATTCCATATCATCCAAGACTGCTATAATAATAAAAATATCGCCAAGTCGGATTCCCAGTTATTGAAAATGTCGTACCCACATAAATGCGTTCTCTTAGTCGGAGCCACTTCTGGCATTGGTCTCGCAATGGCAGAAAAGTTTGTAGCTTCTGGATCTAAAGTCCTTGTAGTTGGACGTAGGCAGGAGCGTCTTGATGAGTTCGTTGCCAAACATGGCCCTGAAAAAGCAGGATCAGTTGCGTTCGACATTACCAACACCACCGGCATCCCTTCCTTCGTCAAAACGGTGACCACCAAATACCCGGATCTTGACTGTATCTTCCTGAATGCAGGCAAATCCAACAGCTTTAACTTCGCTGAACCGGAGAAAGTGGATCTGGAAGACTTTCATAAAGATATTGCGACGAACTTTTCAAGCTTTGTGAACCTCACGCATGCTTTTCTCCCTTTTCTGCTAGCAAAGCAGACGCCTACGGCGATCACATAGTAAGTAACATTCTAGTCCAAGAATATTATAAGCTAATGGATACAGTACTGGTACTCTGCTCTCTCTCGTGCCTGCGGCGAGAGGCTCGTCCTACTGTGCATCCAAGGCGGCGCTTAACACCTTTATTATGTGCCTTCGAGAGGAACTTTCTCATGCAGAGAAGAATGTCAAGATTGTTGAGATTTTCCCCCCTCCAGTTCAATCAGAACTGCATGATAAGACGATGGGAAAGGAGAGAGGTCGGGCATTCGGAATGCCAGCGGATGAATTTGTGAACCAGACATATGAAAAACTTATTGCAGGGGAGGATCAGATAATCATTGGAAGCATTGTGGGTAGCGACCCAAAACTATTTCAGACTGTCTTTGATGGTCGGATGACGCTCTTTCAAAATTTGGCCAAGCTCTTGTGGTCTCATCATTAATTCAAGATACTCGATCTGGTACAAGTACACGGGATTTATATGCGGAAGTCTTTCTAAAACTAATGGACATGTTATAGTACTAGGCACACGAGTGGAGAGTGACATCTGGTTAAGTAGTGATAAAAGTTAACAGTAGTAAAGGACTATCTGTGTTTCATTAATTGTTGAGTGAGACAAGTCTAGGAAAGTCTAGAGTCATCGTATAGTTCAAACCCAAAATTCCAGTTGCGTGATGCTCCAAAGTTAAAGTCTTCTCCCTTTGAGCTTTCTGTGCCAATGTGTTGTAGCAAAGCCGGGGCTATAGCCCATCTGACGTATCCCTCTTGGTCAGAAATTGTCTCAATCATTGTATCAGCAAGGTAATCTAATGGAATCGCATCGTCCATACGGTCAATCAAAGTAGGCACTATATTCCTAGGAAAGATGAGCCCTTGAGAACAACACCCAAAGTTATTCATCTCGTGGATGCCAGGTGATAGAGGGAATATAGAGTTCCTGCCAGCCAAGAAGAAAAGAATAATGCATGCAGGAAGAAAACCACAGGATAGCATCACGATGACTGGTTTTGTGAGAAAAGGTTGCAGTCGACGACACCGTGCACGAGCTGCCACAAGAGTCAGATTCAGACTACCAAACAGCATCAGCGACCAGAATAAGTAGGTTGGCCAGAACTCGCTGTTCCATCCAAATAACCTCTCTGTATAGAATAGCCTGAGATATATCCACTTTTGTTGCCGACGACGAGCCATCTTGGTCTCAATCTCTTTGAGCCCCTGCATCGCCCGCTTGAACCACCCCTTTACAAACAGCGTGTCTCCTTCTATCACAGCTATATATCTGGCACCGGTGTTATAGCAGTCTTGAAGAGTATAGGTGTAGTCAAAAATAGTCTTTATGCGGTAAAGCGAGTTGTCTTCCCACACGCGGATCTTGGTGAGGTTATTCGCCGGATACTTGCTATAGGTGAGGATCTGATCTGATAGCGTCTCAGTCCATTTTTCGCCATGAATTGGATGTACAGATGGGTCTGTATGTGCAATGAAGAGACTGAGGTATATGCTTTTGCGCTCTTCCAGGCTGAGTCCGTCTAGCATGGAGCCAATCGTACGATGGACGTATTGATGGCCACTCCTTACTACAGTTGGAACTCCAATGCATATTGTGGGTGGCGTTGATGATGAAGTTGGAGAATGAGGCAGATCAGGAGCACTCTTGAGGAAGGTATCGGCTTGTTCGATCCTGATCGATGTGTATAGTCGACGGTAAGCACGATTGGGGTTGAAGAAGTAGGATGTCGGATCACGATAGTGGGTTGATCTAATATACTGAAAGAGAGCAGAATATAGGAGTGAAAACCAGACTATTAGAGTAAGTATGAACCTCATCTTCTCTTTTCTTGGGAGGGAAAGTTACATAGATACTCTTCATAATCTGAGAATAATGGGATGATTATATCTACCTGTTGTAGAAGCAGTCACAAAGTACGGATACAGATCATCACAGGCAGCAGAATTACCGCAGTTTCGTATCGGTACCCTACCGCTGGACATATCTTCCCTGGATTTTTGTTCCAACAAATAGCAGGGCGGCTGCTTTGTTTCGAAGAGAGCATCTCTGTGTATTAACGGGCTTATCTCAAAGTAAACAAGAACGTGGACATTCCAGGCTAAGCTTAAAGGCTAAGCCCCATAAATTCTTGAATGCCATGTTCTGTCCTCGTATTTAGAAGCTTAAACCCCAAGTACCTGATCCTTCCGATGTGAAAGCGGAGTAGGCGGAAGCTTGTGTGCCGTTTTTACCGGGGGCTGTAGCGTTTATGTTGTAACACAGACGACCCCGGAAAACTTACTCGTCAGAGGACCATCACCCTGTCTTGATCTACGCATAGCATTTGGCACCACCTATTACACCAACTGCTGCTCCATAATTTAGTTAACTAATATCCAACTGCATAACTGAAACTAGATTCAACTTCTTGGCATTCGTATTTCTTATTGGACGCGAGGATACGAATAGGGTATTGGATTGAAGGGCCTCTGCCGTGAGACACTTGATCGACGTCAGTAGGGCTTACGTAGATCGTGTGTGACGGTAATGCTTACGAACAATGCGGCAATTGCGGATCGTACACTTCGGTTGGAGCACAATGGCTTAGACTGTTTCACATTTCGAAGGATTTGTGCTTCGTATACATGACGACTTGTAAATGCTTGTATAAATTCCAACTTGGGTACTTTCAAGTATGATTGTGTAACTCCATCTTGACAGAGCCTGATATTCATTCACCACTTAGCTGCCTCCGGTCTTAGCTACTCTAAGCTCCATCATTCCTTACCGTGCTATTGCATCTGTAGTAGTGGTTACGAAATCAGTATGGGGTTAGTTAGAAATATGCTGTAATTATTAGTTACACATGCCTAATATCTCAATCGCACTAAATCGTTTGTAGCTTTTGACACGCTCTGATTTCGTACCGGCAAACATGGGATGGGACTTCGAATAATGGAGCTTTGCGTCACTCTAAACAGTCAATTTTGAAGTTATCTTCTTACAAAGCGGTCTATACGCATTCTGCCCTTTGCTTATGTTAGACCAATTGGATTGTGAATATCTCATACGGTCTACTTAACGCACGTGATGAGCAGCGGTTGTGACAGGCGAGCGTAGGTTAAGCCAAAAACACAGCCTCAGCAGGCTGCAATCGAAACAGATTAAAAATAACTCAATTGTGCTTGGGGATATATCAATAATACGAGTAGTGCAGCTGTATGAGCTGGGAAGCAATGACAAACCAGTGCTCTCTACACATGTCCTTTTAACGCAACTTCTTTCAACGGTTTATCTCTGATTATAATGTAACCCAGTCTTATTATTATCATCGTCTCTGGCGTCAATGATTCAGTGTTTAGCGGTAGCTATTTGGGCTTTGCTTCTTATTGCGCAGGTCGGCAGTGATAAATTACAACTAAAAAAACCCACAATGCAAAGCAATTAATTATTGCACATATATCATAGAAAATACTGGGGTTGTCATGGGTCGCCATTCTGACCGAATATGTTTTGAACGGGGTAGGACAATGAATATTTTAGATCCGACTCCGATTGTCGTAATTCAACCGTCGCCGCACAGACCACGTAAAGAAATTGTCCGTCCGTACGGATCGGAGTTTCAGCGAATCGCTCCGGTCCGAGCTCTATGGACGGAGGGTAAAAAAACAAACGCAAGCTCCGTCCTGACAAGTTCCTGCTCGATAGCGTTTTCGCTTTCCCTTACGCTATTTTCCAGAATCCCAGATGGTATCAATCGGACTGTTGCTAAACATTTGCTTCCATCCGAGGCAGCTTGAAATTATTGCATGCAGCTATGACGCCTAGCACAGTTCCCACTACATCCTATGGCTCACTTGCTATTAACCAGCGAATGCCGACGAATACGCACCCTGAATCTACTTCTGCTCCTACAGGCACTCAAATTCGAGCCTGCACCAATTGTGTCAGGGCAAAAGCAAAATGCTCCACCGTCGAGCCGGGGACCAAATGTGAAAGGTAGATGTTATCCATTTCAACAATATGAAAATAGGGCTGAAAGACCAAAACTGATATATATGGAGTCAAGGTGTGAACGTATGAAAAAGGATTGCCAGCCATCACCGCCGGTTCGGAAACGAACGACTGCCAAGAAAGTGACCAGGAGTCGGACATCTAAACTGGAGCAGAAACTCGATGGATTAGTTCAGCTCTTAGAGTCTGCTGCCAAGCCAGCCACAGCAGCATCGAGAATGATAACAGATGACTTACAGGCCATCTCAATATCGTCTGATCTAGCTGAGACGCCCGGTATAACTGACCCCGGTTTATCAGAGTCAGCCTCTTCCAATGTACAACTCACAGGTCAACCTGCGCGGGGTCTAGACGCCCTAGATGCGGAATTATATCTTCATAACTTCCGCACAGAATTTGCTAAACATACTCCATTTGTCGTCATACCAGCTTCTATCACGGCTCAACAGCTTCGCAAAGATCGTCCTATATTATGGCAGTGTATCATGGCGATTGCTTCAAACAAGGTCGAGCAACAAATCAGATTTTCCAAAGAATTGAGAACAACATTTGGAGTAGAGATGTTTGTCGAAGCAAGGAAGAGCATGGATTTGCTTCTTGCAGTGCTTGTATACGCTACATGGTAGGATTCTTTCTTGGTTCTATATCAAGAGGCTTCATCTTTTAGGTTTTTGTATATTGAAAGTAAAAGCGCCTAACACCTGTCTAGGGATAGGCGGTTTTGTACAGAGAAATTAATCATGACAAGTCTTGCTCAGACTGCAATTTCGACAGTGTATGATCTCGGTCTCCACAAACCGCCGTCAAAATCACACAACATTATTCCCGGAGACGACAAACCGTTCTTAAGGACATCAACAACGAGAACCTTAGAAGAAATGAGGGCTTTAATGGGCTGCTACATACTAAGTTGGGTGTATGGCAGATCTAAACATTCCAAATGTGGAAGACATTAATATCGAGTAGGACGTCATATTTTCTGAAATCAGAAGGTCTTCGTTGGACTGCATATTCATCAGAATGCCTCCGAGTGATAGAGGGAACAAGGGAATTGGAATCAGATATCCTGCTTGTACAAATCCTCAAGTCACGTCTATTATTTGATAAAGTGAGGATGGCTCCATGGCATGACTCCGTAGCCGACATAAGCTACACCGTAAAACCATCAGATACATTCTACCTAAACGCACTCGAAAAGCAACTGCTGGAGCTTAAGTCCAATATTCCTGTCGAATTGCAGGACAATGGTAAGCAGTCCACTATTACGTCATGGCACACCAGAATCTTTTAAACCCACAAAATCGTAGTTATCAGAATTATTTTACTAACTGGTTGCATGGCAGAAATATTGCTCCTGGAACTATGCAGCTTAGAAGCCAGCATATATGAAGCTGGGTGCTCTCATGAATTTGATCCGTTCGGAGCGCAGTCTAATCGACGCATCGAGTGTCTATGTAGCTGTGTTAATGCCGTAAAATCTTGCATCACTGTTTTTGGAAGATTTAAGCCAGCTCAATATATCGAACTTCCGTTCATAGTATACGCGGCTATCTCACGGTGCCTCACTGTTTTCTATCGGTTATTGACTTTTGAAAATCCTGAATGGGATCAAACACTCATGAGAGAGACACTGGACTTCCACTCTCTCATGGATGAATACGAGACAAAGTTCAGTCGAGTAGCGGCTGATGCTGGACTAGATTATAGTGGCTCAGATGATTCAGATCCGTACACTCTTATGGCAGCTAAAGTTCGAAAGATCAGGATGTTGTGGGTTGCAACTATTAGCGGTACCACAGCATTAGGACAAGGATCAGATGCAGTGAATGAAATAGCAACATTTTCTCTGGATAACATAGACGAGGATTGGTTTAGAGACTTGCTTGGTTTGTGGAACCAATGTTGAAGGGTGGATCATTGTACATGAATTCGGAATTTGTAAATGCACATTTGAGAATGAAAGTTATGTGTTTGATTTTACTTTTAGTGAATGATATGATGATTCGCAACTACGAAAGTGTATATCATTTTGCACGGACCTCATTTGGAATCGGAGCTCCAGTTGAGCTCAAAGCTCCGTCCGATTCTTGCAGGGGACAGCCTTCAAATAAATACCACTCCAGACCTCTTCCCATATTTTCATTAGACATTGACTAATACTTGCAGCTGAAAGTCCTCAATCTTAGTTTGAAAACGTGAAGATATCATCTCATTCAACCTAGCCCTACGCCGACCAGACCTTCAGTCATGGAAGCGAAAGAGCAACCGCACCATCCAGCCTCGGAAGCTTTTCATTCGGATGCGGAAGTGAAAGCAACTGTGGACCCAAATTTCTCAGTCTCTAAAACGGCTGACGGATCAAAGGAAAGCCAAGACACGGAGGGTAGCCATGAATATATATCGGGCCTGAAACTCGCGTTAGTTCTGAGCTGTGTCACACTAGTGGGCTTTCTATTTTTGCTCGATATTTCAATTGTTTCAACTGTAGGTTATACTCTAACTGCTATTGGGTTGTGTTTTAATGATTGATCATGCATCTGCAGGCAATTCCAAAGGTCACAACTGAATTTCACTCTTTAAATGATGTGGGTTGGTACGGTAGTGTATATCTATTGGCAAAGTAAGCACGCCAATCTGTTCCAAAGATCCCACCCCATACTGACTTATTTTAGCTGTGCGCTTCAACCCTTGACAGGCAAGATCTACACATACCTCAATAGCAAGGTATATTCCTTCTCGAAGATACCTCCAGTCTCAGCAAAGAGCTAACAGGGAATCTGGCTAGTGGGTATTCTTGACTTGCCTGGGCATTTTCGAGCTTGGATCTCTTATATGTGGAGCTGCTCAATCTTCGACTATGCTTATTATAGGTCGAGCTATAGCAGGGATTGGAAGCTCAGGATTGCTTAATGGAGCATACACGATTGTTAGCGCATCAGTCCCGTTGCATAAAACGCCGTGTTTGTCCTCCATGCCCCTCAGATGATGACTTATATTTATCTAAGTAAATTCTTTCTAGTATACGTTGGTATCCTGATGGGAACTTCTCAAATTGGCATGCTATTGGGCCCAGTCATTGGTGGAGCTCTGACTGAGTATTCGTCCTGGAGGTGGTGTGCGTTTCCAAGCCGCTTTCTCCATGAATATAATTGCTCACTAACGTGAATTTAACAGGTTTTTATCTCAACCTCCCCTGTGGTGCAGCCGTTGCGGTTCTTCTATTCTTCGCTCATGTTCCAAGTCGCACAGTAAAGATTGCGGGTAAATGGAGTATTTTCGCAGTTTTGGAAAAGCTTGATCTCACTGGCTTCTGCCTCTTCGCACCAGCAGCTATTCAACTCATCCTGGCTCTTGAATGGGGAGGGACATACTATCCCTGGGATAGTCCCAAGATAATTGGGTTATTCTGCGGCGCATTCGGAACGATCATTGTCTTTGCGGCCTGGGAATATCGCATTGGCGACGAAGCTATGATTCCTTTCTCCATTGTAAGTCGACGTGTGCTACTCTTTAGCTGTCTCAATATGGGATTTGTGCTTGGGTGTTTGGAAGTAACAGTATATTATCTGCCTATTTACTTTCAAGCTGTCCGAGATACATCACCAACGATGAGTGGAATCCACCTTCTTCCAACCCTTCTAAGCAATCTGGTATTTCTTTTAGTCTGTGGGGGTTTAGGTATGTCCGATCCAAACGGCCGCCACATAGAGTGACTGTTAATATGTACTGGTGCAGTGCAAGCAATCGGCTATTACCTTCCGTTCGCTGTAGTTGGTGCAACCTTCAGTATAATTGGTACCGCCATAATGGTACATTTCTCACCTTCCACGACAGTCGGTGTATGGATAGGATACCAAATAGTCCAGGGTATTGGGGGAGGGCTGAGTGTGCAGGTTCCTATCCTAGCTACCCATAACAATTGTCCCCAGGAGCAAATCTCAGTAGTTTCGGCCCTGTTGGTCTTCTGTCAAAATCTAGGTGGCACTTTTTTCTTGACCTTTGCGGAGCTCACGTTCAATACCGAACTCCGCAAGGGACTCATTGAGTATGCTCCAAATGTTGATCCAGACATGGTCATTGCAGCTGGCGCATCGGCCGTTCGTACGGTGGTGCCGCCAGATGCATTACAGCAGGTACTTGTGGCTTACAGCAAAGCCTTTGATTACACTAGGTACGTTGCGACTGGAGCTGCTGGAGGAGCACTTCTCACGGCGTTTGGCATGGGTTGGAAGAGCATTAAAAAATCCAAGGTGGAGAAGCTAGAGGGTTAAGTGTGCTGATGCTTGCTGGCAAACCGGGAAGATTGGCAGAATATTGCGTTATTATTATGGGAGACAATCGTCGCTTGTAAACAGATTACAATGGATCAAGAGAGTTGAATCTCGTAACTCCGAATATCTACGCTTTCAATTGTGCGAACGAATGAAACATTACTGATTATATGATACACAATATCTAGAGCTTCGGTTCTGACCAGGTAACGCTACGATATGTGACGCACTGTTGGTGTTTTGCAGCCGCTATCTAAATTCTGACCACTCTGCGGTTACAGTGTGCGTATCAAGCTTTGAAACACTTTCCGTTCTGTACATCGTAAAGTCTGACCATAATGAAATCGATGAAGTCTATTACAAATGAATTTCTTCGTGTTCCATGATATCCCTGCGACAAATCCATATATACATACTCGCGTGCATTCTTTGATGTTAAAGCCTTGCAACATCCTTCTACGCACAGTGCATTTTAGAAGGCCCAATATTTTCAATAATCTCCCTTATCTTAACCATGTCTCATGCTTTTGTCACCGGTGCGAACGGCTTTGTCGCCGCCCACGTCATTAAGTTACTATTTGAGGTCTCCCTTGCCCATTTTTGACAGCATTCCTCTAGGAAATCACCAAGCTAACACCGTCAACATGCGTAGAGAAACTATCGCGTTACAAGCTCCGTGCGATCTGAGAGTAAGGTCGCCGCAGTTTACGAAAATGATCCTCAGTATAAAGGAAAGGTCAACCTCGTTGTAATTCCCGACATGACTCGACCCGATGCTTGGGATGAAGTGTTAAGAAATAACGATTTCGACTACATAATTCATGTTGCGGCCCCTGTACTCGACCAGAAGGATAATGTGGATTTTGATAGAGATTTCTTGGAGCCGTCGGTCAAGGGGTACGTTTTCTCTCCCATCCTTCGTCTCCCGCGTATAAGCGTGTATAGTCTTCCTGATCTAAGAAATAGAGGTGTCAATCTTCTGGAGGCAGCGAGGAAGTATGGAAATAAAATTCAGCATATAACAATTACTGGATCTATCGTAAGCGTAGCAGATATGATTAATACCAAGGATATCATTTCCGCTGAGGATTGGTCTCCTGTAAGTCACGCAGGATCCCTGGTTTTATTGAAGTCGGATGTTTACAATATTAATATAGGTAACCTTAGAGGAGGCGCGTAAACAGCAGGATTCAGCTTATAGCTACCGTGCATCCAAAAAGTTCGCCGAAAAAGCGATCTGGGAATATGTGAAAGAACACAAACTGGACTATACAGTCTCAGTACTTTTGCCGTAAGTATTGATCTGAAATGATAGGGGACTACCTCGCTAACCAGTCTTACCACACCAGTTCTCTTATTTTTGGCCCTCCAATCCAGCCAATTAGCTCCATGAAGAGTCTAAATTTCACGCCCAACATGATATATGGATTCTTCAATGGTACTCACAAAGTTACTCCTCCTACAGCCTTGCCAATATTCACTGCATACGTAAGCCTCTCTATAGTTCCCGCCCTTAATTAGGTATTCTTCTTGTTACTCACACTTAGACAGGTCGATGTTCGCGATTTAGCGGAAGCACACATCAAAGCACTGACATCATCAACGGCGGCAAACCAACGTCTTCTCTTATCACCAGGTGTATTCACCAATGAGAAGTTGGTACAGGTCATTTATGACCGGTTTCCATCACTTAGGGACCGACTCTCCAAAAACGAGAACCAAGAGAATGTCGTACCTGCAAAGTTTGATCTAAGCAAAACTGAAGCTCTCGGGATCAAATACACGAGCTTTGAAGATACTATAGTCGATACTGTCAAACGACTACTGGAGTTGGAAAAGAAATTAAATGGGCAATGAGAAGTAAAGTGAAGCATGAAGGATATTGCAATGGTATTTGAGGCTTCACAAAGTATATGCGTAAATCCTCGTTAGACGTCAAATAAACACTGTCAATATACAGTTAAAAAATATTGCAGTTATGTCTGGTTTCTTCCTTAAAATATTAAATTTATGTTCAGGAGCGATTTATCTCATAATTCTCTCAAAAATGGCATTTTTATTATCGCGCTCGGAGGTCTGAACTTGGAATTAACAAATTATTAATCGCCTTTTATGCCTCCAATCAGATACCTTGCATGAGCACAGCTGAGTTACCCCCTTGTGTCGTATCTACTAATTTTAACATCCTGTCTGCCCATCTTGTAAAAGTCAGCATACGTCCACGTACTGGCTAATAGTATTGAAGCTAATGGCAACCGCAGCTGTTCACTAATCTGAGCATGTAATTGCTAGTATATTGTTTAGGCGAGTTTTGCTTGCATTGCTGGAACCGATTATCATTCTAACGGAATCCGGAAACTGGTAAGTAGATTTAAGCTTTTGTAGAACACGAGGTGTGGGGGTAATGGCAACACTCTCGCCCAAACAGCTGCTTGCCCAAGTTAATATGCATGATGACCAGCATTCCACTCAGCTCTCTAAATTCTGACAGATGGAGCGATGAGAAATCATTTAGCAAGGGCAATAAGCGAAAACACGGACATTTCTGGTTTGAATTTACCAACCACATCTAACTTCTCGGGACTCACGGACTTAGCTACGTGCTGATTATTAATAAACTAATCAGTTACAAAATTAATCAGCAAAGGTAGCGCCGTCATGTATAACATTATTAGAGGTAACAACAAGAAATACATTCTATAATTGGATAGAGGCTCCAGCGTTGATAGTCTGGCTTCCATGACTACTCTCTGTATATATATTACAGCCGTCTCGTCATCCGGGTCGCCATACTGTATCAAAATCATCATTTGGTGAAAAAGAATAATTTCAAGACCGTAATTTTAGAATGTCTCTTAGAATTGCGGAGGATAAACCAAGGATTATCTTGGGTCTAGCAACGTTTGGCCCCAACGTGGCTGGAGGGGCTCGTATCACGTCATTAGATGAATACAACAGATGCCTTGACAAGTTCCAAGCTGAAGGTTACAATGAGGTTGACACTGCTCGCCTTTATGGTGCCGGTACACAAGAGTCATTCACCAAAGAAGCAAATTGGAAACAGAGGGGACTCAAATTAGCTACAAAAGTGTATCCGACTTCTCCAGGGATGCACAAACCAGACGCGTTGATCGAACAGTTTGAGACAAGCTTGAAGGAGTTGGGGACAGTTTCTGTAGATATATTTTATCTACATGCTGCGGTATATTGTTTCTGCTACTTCTTCTGGTAGTCACGAAAGCTAATGGGTGAAAGGACCGTTCCGTGCCGTTCACAGAGACACTTAAAGCTGTTGATCAGCTGCATAAGCAGTAAGGACAATACTCCAATATTCTATAAACCATATTAACTTTATAGGGGCAAATTTACTCAATTTGGGGTATCAAATTTCACTGCCTTTGAAGTGGCCGAGGTAGTACTGACTTGCAAATACAATAACTGGGTGCGACCGACCATTTATCAAGGAATGTATAACTGCCTTACTCGATCTATTGAACCTGAGCTTGTAGCTGCGTGTCGTCGCTATGGTCTGAGTATCGTTATCTACAATCCTCTTGCCGGAGGACTTCTAAGTGGCAAATACAAAACAGCCGCCGTTCCACTCGAAGGACGATTTAGCGATGCTTCAGGATTTGGGCCCAGCTATCGACAGAGATATTTCAAGGACAGTAGCTTTGAGGCATTAAGCATTATTGAGCCTGTGTTGGAAAAACATGGATTGACCCTGATCGAAACAGCTTTGAGATGGATTCTTCACCACAGCTCACTACAGATGAAGGACGGCAACGATGGAATCATTATTGGGGTCGGCAATTATCGGCAATTTGAAGAGAATTTGAAGGATCTTGGGAAAGGTCCGTTGCCACAGGAGGTGTTGGAGGCATTAGACAAGGCTTGGATCGTTAAGAAAGCGGATGCACCCAACTATTGGCACTTGGACTTGGCATACAGTTACGATACTAAGAAAGTGTTGTTTGAAGTTTAAATGATATCCCCACTTTCTATCACGAGAACGATAAGGAGGTTACTCATGCGGCTGCATAAACTTTGTGTTTCTCGCCTATGTCCACGTCTGCATCGCCTCCACGGGCAAATAGATATTTTTCTATAATAGAATGCAATAGCTTGTGAGCAAGTGCATTCTTACAAAGGCTATTATCTATGTAGTTCTATCGGATGATCTATACAATGATATCATGGATGAAAAGTATCCCGCCTGGCGCCAAACACAAAATTTCCAAATACATGGACATCAGTCCTCATTCCCATCCTCCGCCGCACCGTTGATCGGGGCAAGAGGTTGTATAAACATATCTTTCAGTAATAGGGCCTGGATTTCCTCAATTATCCGTGAATTCTGAGCCATGCTCGGACTTGTGGGACTGAAGTTGATCTGCAAGTGGCTGTGTGCGTCTCTGAGAAGGTTGGCAAAATTTACACGATTCTGACCAGCTTTGAGAATTTGGTTATTTAAATGTGAAAACATAGGTCCCAGAAGACGTGCTGCTGCAAGATACGTCGTCATGCTGGTTATGGCCCTGTGAGCGACGGCAATTAGCGAACAATAAACTTCCATTCAAGGTTCAAGAAATTTATGCGTACGAGCAAGATGTTATCCATGCACTAATTGCAACAGTCATCGGTAGTTCCAGCACTGCAAGATCCAGCACAATACATGCTTTTACAGCTTTTTGCAGCAGCCTTTTCCGCTCAATTGGAACATCTGGGGTGATTGTTAGAGGCACATCTGGTGAGACCAAATCGGTACCATAAGCAGGATCCATTACGTATGGCCTGGAAATTACAGCTTGACAAGCCAAGAATCGTTGGCGGAGGTATGATTGACAGTCATTCAATGGGTAGCCGTTTTTGTAATAAAGACCGTCTTCGTCATCGAATTTGAGTTCGAACTTCAAACTCGGCGGTAAACATTCCCACCAACTATGTAACTGACTACTCAGCTCGGAGATTAATACCGGGGTATGAGAATTATAAACCTGACTCTCTTGACCGTACAGAAAATTGTGTGAGCGGTTGAGGAGACGTCTAATAGAAATACATGCCAGGAAAAAATCTAAAGCTTCTGAGCAGGTGTTATCCGATATATGTGTTTTGAGTGCTTGAAGGGGAGGCGTAGAAGATTCGACAAAGCCAATTCTGCTCTCCGGGATTCCAGACAGCTCTACTATCATATCACTATCAGAACGGTGAGTATCCGGATTGGTATAGCTTATAAGAGTGGCTAACCTCTCAAGAATGAAACAGGACCAGAATATCCGCTTCACCGACTCCTTCTCATCTTGTGACATGATATCGGATAACGTATCGAAAATCAGCCTGCACTTCAAAGCTGTTAAGTCCAATACCGCCCAAGCCTGTATTGGTCGTTGCAAGAAAGAGAGAAACAAGCTGGTCTTAATGTCAGCAATAAGCAAAATCGTAGCTGATCCAGATTACAATAGGGAGGACTCAACGCAGTAAGAAGCAAGCATTGAGCCGCCACCGGGCTCATTTCCATTTGCGTGATGAAGTTGGCTCTCGAGGCAGCCTCGAAGTATAAAGAGCTCATTGTCCAGCTATGACGGACGGACTCTTCGGTACCATCGTCATTGCGAAGCTTTTGTTCAACGTATTCACACGCCCATCCCAACGCCATAACCAACATAGCAATACAGACATCGCAAGTTAAGTCATTCCGACGAGACAGNGACGATTTCACGGACTTGATTTATACGGTATAAAGATATTGTCGGCATCCAAAAGTTGACGTTTCGTTGAAAAGTGTCAATGATCCGGTCAACCTCGCTTGGAAGTGCGTAAGGGTATTGCATCAAGGGCGAAAGCTCGATAGGAGCACGAGAAGCCTCTAGGACATGGGTGCTCAGAACATTCTGTCGCAGCTGAGGAAATGTGTCAAAGATCGGCCATTGAAGCATGGAGTATGCTCCGGATTGGTGCTGCGATGGAATGGCTGCATTCATTATTGGATCAGGGACGGCAGGACGCCGAGTGCCTGGGGTGAAGGAAGGAGATGAAGAATTAGAGGGTTTCCAATTATGGCTAACATCATTGGACCTGTGGTCTTTCTGTTCAAATTATCAGAACTGCTACTCAATGATGAGAAAACATACTATTTCTTCCAGAACTTTCTTGACCAGCTCATTGTTCTGGATGATCATCTTGAGTATGGTGTCACTCTTGCCTTGACTTCACTCTGTGAGCTTCTGGATAGAGGTAACTGATACTAAGGACTTACGATGTTGCGACGAATCCATAAGAGCAGTCAAGATGGTCCATAACACAGGGGGCACATGGATTGCCCCCATCGCATCTAGAGCCTCAAAGTTAGTACGGTAGCATATTGACTGGTATCAGCAATTATGAGAGCGAGATACCGTTTCTTTTTGGCTCTGCAGTTATCGCACTAGATCTAATCAGCTCACTGTAGAGCAAGACGGAACTGAACGGGGAGGTTCTACCGCATGGCTTAGCCGCTTTCTCTTCGAACCCTTGTTCATTGGAGGAGGAGGCGGGCCCTGGGGCTCTCCTGGAGAGGCGGCTCTGTCGCTGCTGTCCGAGAATTCCATGTGCATTGACCGGGGAACAAAACATCCAGGTTCAAAAACCGGGGATATTGGGTACCTTCCTGATAGCGAAGGGTGTAACAGCGAGCGCCGCTGTCATAGAACTTCAAAAGTAACCGTTAGTCCAGTCTAGAAATTAAAGCTGGTAACTCCAACGCGCTGTCGGAACAGCCAATTGAGTATTGATTTGATTGCTTACTCAGAGATATCGTAATTACTTGCTGCAAGCACTAACAGTAGCCCGATGCCTGATCCCGCTGGTCATCTCATCATCTTCAGCACAATGAACAAGCCAGTTCCGACAGTATTTCGGCAACGAATCGAGCTCCCCGCTATCGGGGAGCAAGGTTTTGCCACCTCAGCTGGCTTTTAAGTCAAGCTATGGTTGATAACGGCACCCTTGCCGTACTCACATAAACAGAAAACAAAGATTTAAGTGGAGCAGAAGGGAAGCTTTGACCATAATCAGTATTGCCCAAACGCTCAAAAAAGGAAGCTATGCCGAGGGACTTGAAGCCCCACTCCCTGAAGAAAGTCAACCGATTAACCTCAAGAGATCAATCGGATTGTGCAAATTATAGAAGCATTATTCAGCAGTGTCTAGTGGGCCCCTTTTGAAAATTAATGATCTCTGCTCTCCTCAAAAAGCCAGTTGCGCCGATGGCCCACTTCGACACTGTGCTTTCCGAATCATGAATTTTGATGAATATTTGTGCACAAAAATTAAGGCCTTAACTAAATCGACGCACAGATTCTCTTATATCGACACATACAGCGTTTTTTCAAAATTAATTCAATACATAAATCATGTATCATGAGAGTAAATTGAATTTGTTAACTTAGCAGACCACTATTCACATGTAGTGTCTGCAGTTTTACCGGTGTGAAACTTAGGCACAGGAACTGGTTTGCAGTTTCGCAGGGCTGAAATGTTGTGCGCTGTAATTACGGTTACAGTGTTATCCATGTGTCTCGATAGAGCTTTATTTTCTCGTTATAGTAGAATTCCAATACAATATACTAATATCGCAGACTGCTAGTCTCCTGGTCAAAAACAGAACATCTGGGTCAACTAGCTATCAACAGACCCGCCTTTCCTCATTCTATCCCTTGTTATCAAAGTCAAAATCTCCAGCAGGAACACATGTCAACTAATAGTTGTCACCACATCACATGCTCTTGCCGCAAAATTGCCCAACAGAAACCAGTCACGGCTGCCGTCCCAGCCTTATCCAGGTCTGCTGTTCTTTTATTTGTGAAAAAAGTGAAACAAATTATGAGGAGTTTCATAACACGTCCAAAATGGGTTGTTTAAAATCGACTAATCCTATCACACTCCCCAACGTGCTTGCGGATTTCGCTACCCGTAGTTGGGCCTGTAGCGGAGACCCTCTCAATGCCAGGCACAGCGGCTTTCCAGGTACCACCAAATATAGTAGGCATCGACAAGCACCCTTTCTCCGAGGAGGCCGATACTTTTAGGTAAGCTGTTCCGCGAATCGAGCCGTGTCTTAAAAAAAAGAAGCAGATGCGAATATGCCTCCCAAAGACAATTTACCGAATTCTAGCTCTAGCTGTGTAAACAGGGGAACGGACCAATGACCCGACGCATGCGATAAGAATAGGTGAGACACGGCATTGCAGGTGCCTAATTTCCCCAGGATCACTTGCCGATAGGAGCACGTATCACTCAATGACTTACTTGCTAGAGGACTCAGAAAGGTGCGTCCGGTGTAATTGGTGAAAAGGAAATCACACACCGCGCATCGCATCAAGATGAGTGTCAAATGCTCGGATGCTGAAGCATTCACAAGTGCCGCCCAACCCCAGAATTACAGCCCTCCAATGCACGAGTTCACTGTCATTAGTGTCGTTGACAACCCGCTCCGTAGGGCTGACTATAAACCTGGCGCCTCGCTAATGACTAATCGTAGGGCCTCAGGCACGCGCATTGCCCGACTTTTTTAGTCGCATGCGCTCCTAGTCGGTGGAAGCAAGATTGGTCGCTAAGCAAGTGTGGTCGCGTATTTTTTTTCTATGGCAAACACGCACAAATTGAATACTGGCTACTATAACTTGAAATATCCACCTCCACTTAACTCATCTGAATCTGATGAATCACTTGACTTGCTGGAATCATCCGAGTCAGTTGAATCATATCCAATTTCTCCCTCCAAATCTAAACGTATATAACTCTCCTCTGAACCATCGCTTAGCTCTCCTTGCTGTAGCTCCTGCTCCTGCTCCTGCTCTTGCTCCTGCTGTGGTTCTAGCTTTGTAAGGCTTGTCCTAATTATATGCTGAACAGGTGTATGAGGCGATCTATGAAATAGGTTCTCCGCTGAATCGATTGCTGGTAGAACTGAAGGTTTCTGATCAACTGGCTCCTTCCCAGGCTCAAGGAAGGGTGGTGGAGTATGCTCCTTATACAGCACAGGTTCACCTATCACCCCACGTGGAAGCTGTTTAATTGCCTTTTTTCTGAGTGACTCCTTCTTCCTCCATGCTACCCATGCTGTCTTTTGCTCCTTTCTTTCCTTATTAGCTATTTGTCGTAGCATTCTTGCTTCCTTATTGGCTGCTTTCTCAGCATCTTTCCGTTCTTTTGCTTCTATGGCAGCTTGCGCATCTCGACCTGACAGCTGTCCTCCTTTTTGAAGTCGTTTCCTATTGGATGGCTTTTTAGCTACAAGCTCAGCTAATCGTCGATATGCTATATCACGATCAAACTGGGTAAATTCGTTTTCATCCAATACAGTTTCAGTACCACGGGTAAAGGAATCGAATTTCCGCTGGGAGGGAGAGCTTAGTAGATCCATGACCTTTGGTTTCAGTTCTCCAAGCTGATATTGAACCTGTCGAACAGTTGTAGGAGTTCCTAATGTAGGTAATTCAGGCTCTTTGATCACTTCTTTTGCTGTAGGTGTAGTTTTCATATATTTCCTCATAAGCTCGAAAGTAGATTCCTTGTTAACTGGCCACATACCAGCTTTCCTGAAAGCATTCTGAACAGTAGCTTTCTTGAAAGTCTTTTCGCGAATCTCTGGCAAATCACGAAAGAATGAAGCTATTGTATATTCGAAATCAAGTGATTCAGTAGCATATTGAACAGCTTTGTTGTGCCAGTGTTTGTATGGCTGAAATACTCCTACATCGAGAGGTTGCATACAGTGTGTTAAATGAGCTGGAAATGTGAACAAAATCACGTTGTTTTTTTCGGCTAATAGTATGAGTTGAGGGTTTGTATGACAACTTTGATTATCCATCAAAAGCATCTTATATGGTTGATCAGGGCCTGCTTGTGTGTACTGAATGAAGTGCTCCATGAACTTTAAGCTAATATCATTGGTTGTATATCCATTCTCTGACAAATGGATCACTTCTGAACCTTTCAATTGATCTTTATACCATGATACCATATGATATTTGCTTTGGACAATGGCTACAGGAGGTATAGGAACTTTTCCGTCAGCTCGTATAGTTTCAATCATAGTTACAGATCGACGATTTTCAGGGCTCAAAGAATAAAGCTAGTCAACGTTAGCTTTGAATTGAGGAAATACAGTAGTTAAATCCTTACTTCAGTAAGCTCAATTGGAACCAATACCTCCACACCTTTAGGACAACTAATACGAAAACCTGATTCGTCGAAATTGTACAGATTTTGTTTATGGATATCATATCTTTTGAGTGCTGTTTTGTAGCGTTTGAACCAATCATTAACTTCATCTAGATCTTGAGCAGTAACGCGTTTTTGAGCAATAGGTTTCGTAATAATTTTGCGAATATGAGGTTGAGCCTTCCACCACTTGCGGAACCAACTTTGAGATGGAGGAGAGCAATCATGCCTTTTTCGAACATAGCAAATAGCTCCAAATATGATCTCTTTAGTAGGGAGTTGGCAGTGATCAAGTAACGATATAATAAAGGCATATACAGCTCGTTCTTGACTAGTAGTTAAAATCTTGTTATGGCCTCCGTGTACAGTAGGTTTAGAACCCCTCCGAATTGCCATATTCAAAGTTGATTTATTAACCTTGAATAATTTAGCTGCTACAGATTGAGTTTCCGTAGGGTTGTTAGTTAGCCATTCTTTAGCCTGACGAATACGTTCCTTTTTAGGAGTTGATATAGTAGCACTGTTAAAGGATATACTACAAAAATAAAAGGTTAATGGTGATCAGTATTCAATTTGTGCGTGTTTGCCATAGAAAAAAAATACGCGACCACACTTGCTTAGCGACCAATCTTGCTTCCACCGACTAGGAGCGCATGCGACTAAAAAAGTCGGGCAATGCGCGTGCCTGAGGCCCGACGATTAATATCAACCATTCGATCCAACCTCTTCACGCCCTTTCTAAACGGTCCCGCAGGATTTCTCGAGGTGCAGAAGGTGAGCTGTGCCGTGTCTATTACTGTATACGCCACTCTGCAAGTAATGAACCACCTGCAGAGGTCTTTCCGTGTCGTAGCTGCATGTCTGCCGGAAGAAGCTATTCTCCCACAATCATCTACCCATATCACGGGTGCCCGTGGTGCTGCCCAGGATATAGTGTTGTGGACGCGGGGTGTATCATGGGATGAAATGGCGGGTAGAAGAGAGCCAATGAAGCTCTTACGATGATCGGACGCAAGGATCATGGGCCACAGTTATTGCGGTTCGGCATCTGCCCCCTTCAGCTGTGCTGGGCCAAAGGGGATCTTCGATTCCTAAACCAGATCCGTGGGTTGTGGAGAGTCAATGGTAAGCTTAAGGTTAGAGTTAGGTAGTCTAATTCCAAGGGCGCCCTACCGGTTCCGCATACACGGGCTGGGTGAGGATGCCCATTGCTGCATCCTGGGCTTGCGACGGACAAAGTGCCGCGAGTAATGACGGCGTGGCGTAGCATGTACCGGCTGAACCTATCCAGAACGGATTGACCAAGAAGATCTTCAATACATGCAGAAAGGAGAACGGAAATGCCAAGTCAGTGGCCGAAATCATCTCGGCGAAATTCATCTTGGCTTTTCGCGTAGTTCGGCTTCGCTTCACTAGGAACGGAAAAACACCAGAACATGGATCCCATGCGGAGAGCAAAGGATTACACATGTGCTGAGGGTTATTTTGCAGGAATATACCGGACACTCGAGCAGAACCCCTGTGTGCAATGCTCCTTTTATCAGATTACGTTTGGAGAGGAAGTACAGAGATTCTGGTGTTCGACAGCAATCATGCAGATCGGTGGTGCAGCAGGAGATTTCGAGCCACCCACATAGGCCAAACTGCACCATTTACATTCAATATCATGGTGATCTTGGCTAGTTTAAGAGATTTTGCGGTCCATGTCCCCTTCTCGGCCACTTTGTCCCATCGACGCAGGCTTGGCCGTTTCCGCGGAATTTTATATCTTGAGCAGGCTAACACACTGTGTATAGCTGACATCGACAATTAATCATCAGGGATACCCATGCACTGATATTATACAACGGCGAAGAAGCAGAGAGGCCAGGGACTGGTGCTCTCCGTTGCTGCTGGAACTCTCGAATTCCACCTCGTCCACCCTCGACACAACAATATCCCCTGATTCAGATCCTACGACTACCTTACTAGTGCTGGTGCCTTGGGCTTCGGTATTATATAAAGCATTGGAGCTCCCACCATCTGGTCTTATTGCCTCTCATCTTTTGTCCTTCGTGGTCCTTCGTGGTCCTTTCCTTTCAAACTACTCTCTTTCGTGGTTGTTCTCGACATCGGCAGACCCATACACGCTTTTGGATATCCCTCAGCAATCGGCTCCTAATTCTCATTGAGCAAAGATGAAGGCCTTCACCCTACTTGCAATTGCCGTGTCTGTGGCCTGGGCCCAGACCATCCCCTCCGACACACCAGCCTGCCCGGTATGTTAGGTCATATATTGATGTCCAATCTGGTACAGAATGTGATCTAATCTCGTATAGAAACAATGCATCACTAACATGCTGGCCCAAGCTTCATCGTTGGGATGCTCTGAATCCGATGTTACCTGCCTTTGCGCTAAAGACAATTTCAAAAACGGTATCCATGACTGTATTAGCCAGGCTTGCTCTAGCAGCGATCAGGCATTTGACAGTGCCCATCCATTCTGTCCTGGTATGTTTGTAGGCGTAGATTCTACGAATAACACAACTAACAATATCACAGCTGCGACTACGACTGGCCCGCTGACCGTTCCTTCTGACACCCCTGCCTGTCCCGTATGCCTCGCCCATTTTGTGAATGTCCCCTAATATGGAAACAAGATTCTGATCTCATATATAGAAAGCATGCATCGAGAAGCAGTTGGCTCAAGCTTCGTCCTTCGGGTGCGGATCCGATATGTCTTGCCTTTGCGGTAACAATGACTTCAAGAGTGGTATCTAAAGCTGTGTTATGTCAACTTGCTCTAGCAGCGACCAGGCATTCGACAGCGCACACCCTTTCTGTGCTGCCTCTGCTTCTAGTTCTGCCGCGCCCATTCCCTCTGATACACCTGCCTGCCCGGTATGTTTATCCCAAGTTTTATTTGGAGATCTCTTGAAGCGGAACTATAATCTAATATAGGGTCTTAGAAAACATGCATATCAAATCAATTAGCCAACGCTTCCACATTTGGATGCTCAAGCTCCGATGTCTCATGCCTTTGCGGTAATAATGACTTCAAGAGCGGTATCCAGAGCTGCGTTACTTCAACTTGCTCTAGCAGCGACCAGGCATTCGACAGCTCACACCCTTTCTGTGCTGCTTCTGCTACCAGTTCTGCGGCACCAATTCCCTCTGACACACCTGCCTGCCCAGTATGTTCATTCCCCATTTAGATGATTTCCTGAAGTGGAACCATAGCCTGATATGGTATACCTAGAAAACATGTATCTCAAATCAACTGGCTAATGCCTCCACATTTGGATGCTCAAGCTCAGACGTCTCGTGCCTCTGCGGTAATAACGACTTCAAGAGCGGAATCCAGAGCTGTGTCACCTCGACTTGCTCCAGCAGCGACCAGGCCTTTGATAGTGCCCACCCTTTCTGTACTTCTGCTTCTAACTCAACTGCAAGCATTCCTTCTGACACACCCGCTTGCCCAGTATGTTCAATTTGTTTCCATTATCCTATAAGGTGAAGCTGTATTAATATCACACAGAAAACGTGTATCTCGAATCAGCTAGCTCGGGCTTCAACATTTGGATGTTCCAGCTCTGATGTGTCTTGTCTCTGTGGCAATAGCGATTTCAAGAACGGTATCCAAAGCTGTGTCACCTCGACTTGCTCTATCAGTGACCAGGCTTTTGATAGCGCTCATCCTTTCTGTGCTGCTGCCAACCCGACCGCGAGCATTCCTTCCGATACTCCCGCCTGCCCAGTAGGTTCAACTCTTAATATGCTTCAAGGTGGCGCAATTCTGATATTCTATAGAAAACGTGTATCTCAAACCAGCTCGCCAATGCCTCGACATTTGGATGCTCAAGCTCCGACGTTTCTTGCTTGTGCAATAATGCCAACTTCAAGAGCGGTATCCAGAGCTGTGTCACCTCGACTTGCTCCAGCAGTGATCAGGCTTTTGATAGCGCTCATCCTTTCTGTGCTTCATCCTCAGCTGCTAATTCAACCGCAAGCATCCCATCTGGAACTCCAGCCTGCCCGGTAAAACCAATCCCCAGTACCCATACACTATAAAGGGAAACAATTCTAATATCATACAGAAAACATGTATCTCGAAACAGTTATCTCAAGCTTCGTCTTTCGGATGCTCTGGCACTGATGTTTCTTGTCTCTGCGGCAATAGCGATTTCAAGAGTGGCATCCAGAGCTGTGTTACCTCGACTTGCTCTAGTAGCGACCAGGCCTACGACAGTGCACACCCTTTCTGTGCCAGTAACAGTACCGCCACGACTGGCACAATTTCTGGTGCGTCTGGTTCTCCCAGCGTAACTCCACTCACCACCAACGGTGCCGGGCCCATGGCTCCCGCTCGTGAAGCCCTGGGCATCATTGCTCTCGCGGGTCTCGCCGCCTTTGCTCTCCTCTAAGCATTTACGACCAGCGAGATTAGGGATTCGCCCTCTTCGGGTATAGTCTTACCAAAGCAACCTTGCGCTTATCCCTTCACTTAAGCTTCTGATCGCCAACCTTATTACGCTGGGGGTTTTAATATGTGGAGTTTAACTTGGTTAAGGAAATGGTAGTGAAGAAACGGTTTTTACACTTGTCATGGAACTACAACAAGTGGGACGCCGGCATTTTTATATTCTCATTGACCTCTTAATTGCCAAGCGCGTAAATAGTAATGGATGTGTATATTCAACTTCTCACGTGTGGAAATTTTGAACAAGAATTAGTTTTTGTGTCACATTCACATAGTTAAGAGGAAACCTGGAAGCTCACTGTGTGTAATTGGCATTAGTAAATATATTCGCAGGTAGGAGAGAGTCCCATTGACGCGTATTCAACCTAGTTCTTACAGTTGTAGCTGCCTTCGCAGTAGCTACTCGATTAGGGTGTATTCCGCCGAAGGAAAGACCGAACCAGGGCCTGCATCCAATAAATGATCGAAGTAGGGCCGCTGCGATTATAATTATTTAAAGCTACCAGCTCCATGTTTTACATTCTTATTGGACAATCCTGCTAGGTCCTTCGTTTCTAGTGCACGTGGCTTCTTGCAGATTATGGGGCAGTAATACCGCCGACCCGGTTCATCTGTAATTCGCACTCCGTTCGCGTGCAAGGAAATGCGACGTCATTCCGTTATGGGGATTTTTATTTCATTTATATATGTGCAGCAATGTCATTTGCTTCTGGAATTGTGAAGCTGAGAGAGTCAGGTTTTAGATCAGCCGAACCTAACTCCGCGACTGGAGATGCACTCTTACAAGATGGATTCAGCATCAGCTGCCATAG
The DNA here is from genome assembly GCA_000743665.3 of Scytalidium sp. 3C. Lineage (NCBI taxonomy): Eukaryota > Fungi > Ascomycota > Leotiomycetes > Scytalidium > Scytalidium sp. 3C. The sequence continues at coordinate 163,160 of JMRO03000083.1, read as the reverse complement.
TCGCTTGTTCCGCGGCTGTTGGCTGTGTACGTAAATTATTGCTACAATGATAAGCAGAAAACTCCTTATGTTTATCCCTTACTCCATTTTCTCGTATCGTGAACTGACGTGGTCATGCAGTGTTCTCAGCTCTCAGCTGCCCTTGGCTCAATCGTGTCTCTTCCAGGTAGCGCAAATTACAATGCATCCATGGCAACATACTTTTCAACCCAAGAAGCATCTCTGACGCCAAACTGTATCGTCATTCCGGGGAGTCCTCAAGATGTGTCAGCGGCAGTTACGATTTTAGGATCTTCCCACAATGAGTGTAGATTTGCGATTAAAGGTCGAACCCATTCACCGGCTGCCGGATTTGCTAATATTAACAATGGGGTAACCATTGATATGACCAGTCTAAGCTCAGTCTCTGTCAATGAGGATTACAACATAGTACATATCGGTGCTGGGGCCTCTTGGTTGGATGTCTATCAGTTTCTTGATCCATTGGGCTTGTCCGTCGCAGGAGGTAGAAATGGGTTGATCGGTGTAGGAGGGGTATCACTCGGAGGTGGTATCTCCTATTTTGCCCCCAGAGTAGGATGGGTATGCGATAATATTATAAATGCGGAGGTAAGCGATGTTGTTGTCAGTAACTACTCCTAGGAAGTACTCTCATCTAAGTCATTATCAAGGTTGTGCTTGCATCCGGAGAGCTGGTTAATGTCAATGCTTCCTCTCATCCCGATCTCCTCAGAGCGCTCAAAGGAGATTCCAACAACTTCGGTGTTGTCACTCGATTTGATTTTACAGCTTTTCCTCAAGGAGAAATTGTAGGTGGCACCATCTCTCACTCGATTACAGAGCGCGAAGCCGTCTTCCAGGCTTTTACAGAGATTGCAGATTCACCTGAATACGATATATACGCCTCACTTGTCACGGAATTCCTCTTTCAATCAGCGAATAAGGAATGGACTATTAGCAGTGCGCCTGTGTACACAAAACCTGTGCTAAATGCAAGCTTTTATGAGCCACTTACAAATATTCCAAACGTGGGCGATACCCGGCAGATCACAAATCTGAGCATCCTTGCCAATGAAAATAATACGCAGCTCATGTAAGTTTCAGTTACTCTTTCATAAATATAGGCCAAAGTATAGTCATAAACGAAAAAGCGTGAGTTGCTTACTTTCGAAACTTAGGGACCGGGCCTTTTTTACAGGTACATACGGTGTCTCCGCAACATTAATGAGCACTATGTTTGACATTCTTAACAACACCATTTATCCATTCGATATCCCTGAAAACATTATTTGGAGTATAGCATTTGAGCCATTGCCCAGCGTAATAACGAGCTTCGGAGATAAGAAAGGGGGCAACTCACTTGGAACTAAACCTTCAGATGGTAACTCTTTCAGTAAGCATTTCCACCCATTACTTGCAGCATTTTGTTTTACATATACGCTGATGTATACATTCTCAGTCATGCTTTTGTCTGCTCTGTGGCAATCCACCGACTCCAATCCACTCGTGTACTCAGCTTGCGAAACCATGATTGCCCAAATCAATACGGCCGCAAAGAAACTGGATCTTCTACAGAGATTCCAGTACCTGAATTACGCTGATCCTAGCCAAGACCCTATTGGAAGTTACGGAGAGAATAATGTAAGGCATTTAAGAAGGATGAGCGTGAAATACGACCCCAACGGCGTGTTCCAAAAGTTGGTACCTGGCGGATTCATGATCACTGGGCTATAAAAACTGCAAACAATTGCATGCTGCCCGAATGCTGAAATAAATAACTGCAAGATCTGTATATTCTTGTTTATCAAGCTTTCCTAACACTGAGCTGTGGTCAGAATTTCATCCTAGGAAGAATACTTTAGATCTATTATTGGTGTGATAAGTATTCTTAAATGGTAATAAAATTAAATGTCTCAATATATTCGCATTCGCGTAGCCCGAGATTAACATGAAATCACGAGATGGCTGACTAACTTGGAATGCTGTGCTTTGTTCACGTGGCTATTGATTGTATAGCGTCGCACCCTCCACCAGTTTCAGTGCATTCTACGGAAAGAGCTGGAGATAATGAATGCTGATTTGATGAGAGACGTCCGTAGCGAGATGTCTGTGTTCACTCACTACATGATGACCTTGAAAGAGAAGGCGGAAAGAGCTCTCCAGTGCAGTTATTCCAGTTTTATCAGGTTATCTCAAAAATCAAAACAAAGAACCATTGACCGTAGCTTGCAAATTTTCAGTGAAAAGGGTTTTTCGCGCTCTGACGACGATGAAAGTTGGAAGCTTCATGTTACCGAAATGGCCAGTTGCCTGCTTCTTGCCAATCTGAAGACCCATGAAACCTGCAGAGAATTAATTGGAAGTCCAGAGCAGCAATTAATAGAGTTGCTTACGGCTTGCGGCAGGCTTGTAGGGAAGCGGTGCCTTCTTACTCAGGATTTTGATCATGTTCTTGGCAAGAGCTGTTGACTGCTTATCACAAGAGATAAATTGTGCGAAATCTATGTTATTGACGTCACCGATTGCCCATACATCCCCTGCTCCCTTGACCTTGAGGTAATCATCGACTACAACGAAGCGTTTGCTGTCAAGATAGCTCGCGGGAATAAACGAGGAGTTTGGAATCAGCCCGAATGTGGGGACATATATGTCAGCAGTGATTTTGTCACCACTTGAAAGGGTGATCTGGTATTGGTCATTGGGCAATTCAGTAGACTTAATCACTCTTGTTTTGGTTCTGAGATCAACTTTCAGATTCAACAGACCCTGCGTTGCATACTTGCCAACGCTTGGTGGGCTTTCCTCAAGAATCGATGCCCCACTTGCGACCTGTATGCGGTCAGTATGACGATACCTAAAAAGAAGTAATAGCAGTATCACAGCAAAAATCATGAGGTGGTGTACAGCTTACTAGAATGATTTTCTTTGACCTCCCATATTCAAAAGCCAACTCACCGGCAACCTCTACACCAGTAACACCGGCTCCAGCCACAACGATGGTGTGTGCTTTCTGGACTCGTGCCTGGAAATCATGCAGAGCCTCTTTTGTCGCCTCTGTTGAACCAAGGCTTTTAAAGGGCGTGTTGCCCTCCGTATGAGAACCAGTAGCAATAATCAGAAAGTCGTAGTCAAGAGTAGTCTTTCCAGAGGATCCAGAGATATCAACCGTCTTAGCATCGAAATCAACACTTTCGACGGTGGCAAGAATGAATTCGAATTTTTGAGCTGAGTATTGTTTAAAGCCAGGAACAATTGGTTGAAAAAGTTTCTCGTCAGGGAACTGGCCCGGGACCAAACCCCGAGGTGCAGCCATACTCCAGTAAAAGTCGGTATTCTGGGACACGAGGGTAATCTTGAAAGGCCCAGTCTTCGCTGCATGCTTCAGAATCCGGTGGGCGGTGCTAACTCCAGCATAGCCGCCACCAAGAATGATAATGTGCGTCATGGCTTGAGACGCGAGACCAGAATCAGAGAGTGGTTTGAAGTAATATCCAGTTAAGAAGTGAAATAAAGATTGGGCGATTTCAAGAATGCTAACCATTGTAGATGAAGAGTTGGAGATTTCAAAGTTGTGGTACTAGGTACAGCAGTACTTATAAAAAGTCCAGAGATGACTACAACATGACTGAACTGGGGCAGACTTCGCCCGTGAAAAATATTTGCAATCAGTTTCTCATCATGCATCAAACAGCTGAAATCTCGCCATTGGCATATCTGAAATCGTTGGTCATCTCTAGTTAGATTAGATGGTCGGGACATTGCACTGACAGGGGTAGCTGATTATTGACTAGCTGCCAGAGTCGCATCACGGAGGTAAAACACACCGATGGCCGTGGTCGGCAACCAATCATAGCGCACACCTCCGATGTTGCATACCAACACTGAACGACCAATGCTAGAGGACGGCATATTGTGAACGTCAAGCTTAAGAATGCAAAATGGCGCTTAGAAATGAAAAGTGGTGCTTAGAAATGAAATTTGAGCGCTTAGAAACGAGGACACCGTACTTGGAAATCGAACACAGCGAAATCTATCAAGATTATTAATATATTACAATGGTAACAACAATTCAATCTACGAAACTTGTGGTTATGTTTCGATTTTGTACATCAAGAGCATTTCACAGGCGACAGTAACCTTGGGAGGCGCATCCTCAGTGGCATAATGTCTCGTCGGACGGGAGGTTATCGAACCTTTTGCAGCGCTGAGATTGTATTATTGTATATGATTTCACTACTGACTGGCTAAATAGCTAGCTGTCCGCGGCACATTTGTCCAAAGCCGCATCGAAGCTCTCGAGCGTCCTGCCGAAGTAAGCATTGCCAACAGAATTTCTCACAACATGGTGTACCAGATTTTTGCAAGCAGCCTGATCGACTACGCTCAGAAGTGCCGTGGAATGCAATCTGTTGTGTTGGATAAGCTCGACGGTTTCACCGAATTCACGCTAACAACCGAAAAGGGGGAAGTTTAGACGATTACTCCCTATGTTATTGATAACGTGACTCACCTCGCTGAATTCGTCATGATGTGTCAGATGCCAACGGACACTAAATAAAACTTTTGTGTCATCCTGGGCTGAGGCTCTACGCGCTTCGCTAAACCGCCTGTTGCTGGCTAGAAATACAGATTTTATGGGAAGATGATTCCCACGGTAGAGGATACTAGTGTCTACTTGGGTGATGCATACATGCTGCAGGACAATATCATCATCGGCGAAGTTAGAGCCATCAAATTCCGTCAGTACCCTCCTATTCTCCTGAATCATTTCTTTTCGGCGCCGGATGCCAATGCGCGAAAGCACGTCTCACCACCGCATGTATCTCCTCTCACGAAAGCGGTTCAAGCAGCATCTCAAGCCACGGTTGTGAAAGCCTTTCCATTTCTCCAGCAGTACGACTAACAGAGCAGGCCATTGTCATCGAGGCGGTCACTGAGGTTATATCGACTGATAAAGTCGATTCAGGCAGTACTGCTGCAAAAGCGATGGCTATAATAGTTGCTGAGGGTAGCTTAGAGCTCTCTGACCTTCTTGATGAGACTAATTTCAGTAATCTCCATGTCGGCAGCCTTATGAGTCATAATATTGCTGAGAAATTCCGTGAATAGCTTGGTGTCACAGTCAATGGCAGTTTATGCTTGGAATACCCAACTGTGCGGGACTTGAAAAGCATGGCTGATGGAGTATTAAAGCCAGATTGTATGCGTTTCCTACATGATATTGCTATGTTTGGGCGTTGTTTGAGAGAATAGCAATCCCCTCCCCAGAATCCATACCTCCTGTTGATTTGCGGGTATGCTCGATATATCCGGCAGATAAACTGTCAGCTTTATTGTGATGCTCTTATTTGTTTTAGATTCTGCTTTTTGTTAACTTTCAATAGAAATGTGTTCTCTGGAATTTTTGATCGTTGTAAACTTTCGGTATGTGTGCTAAGAGTATTATGCTATGATTATCTAGTTGCCCCCTACTTGTGCTTATAAAATCGCTGATCCCTCAGATTTGGGCTATGAAGGCACACAGGCTGTAAGGGAGGACAACCGTGGTATGTACGACACATGGATACCATGATTTGGAGTTCTCTCTGCGTCTCAGTATAGAAATCATTGGACTTGAAATTACCGTCTACACCAAGGATTTGAATAGGAATGACCCATAAAAGGATATTATTGTGTAAAAGACAGGGGATTGAGTTCATATCAAATGAGTTCCACCTTTCCACCAAAACTGCACAGGCTCGTTAGGACCGGTATTAGGCACGCACACGGTCTTGCCGCGACGCTGACCAGCCGTGTACTTAGGGGATCCCGTTCAATCAACCAACTGCATTCTCTCCGTATATGAATTTTGGTGACTCTGTCGCTCCTTTTTAGCGCACATCAGTGGCTAAAGCTACGATAAGGTGGCTTGACGGCATGTAGACGGAAGAATGTAGGCTCAAGCCTTCAAATATTTCGAGAGTGGTGGATGACGGATTGACTGATCCGTGTCCAAATAGGTTAGCGGAGGAAGAAAACGAAAAGATCATCAGTCATTTTCCTCCGTTGGTACAAGTTCTATTGAAGCATTCCAGAGCCCGTTATATAAAGGTTGAACGGTTAAGCTAAATATCTTAACAAGATTGGAATTAGACAACAACATATAGATACTTGGATTTCGACTGATGAACGCGCGACGGAGGGTACTTCAGGTTTTATATAAGTGCTAGTTGTGTCTTATATGGAATATCGAATGATGGTTATCAATGGAGAGGTAGCCCGCTGTGCTTTCTCAACGTACATAGACTGTGGAACGGTAAAGAGCACTGGCATGATTGATTGCACTCCTCATGGTGAGGTGTGGTGAGAACTGAGAGTGGGATACGACCCGCGCAGGACGCGTCTGGGAGAATTCATGGGGAAGAGACATGCACGCCTAGAAGTGGCGTATTTTCGACCGTATCTGGAAAACCGAGCCCTGTCGCAGATAGGCATGTGCCTGCATAAAACGCCAACCCGGATAATAGGCAGAGAAATAAGCAGGAAAACTGCCCATGGGCGCCAACGAAACTGGCTCGGGTATTTTCCGATGGTACCTTCTCAAAATCCTCAAACCAACGGCNANGAGCANAACCAGATTGTGCGGAATGACACATTCTGATACGTCGCGCGGAAGAACAATGATGTTGGAAATGCTTAACTCCGCTCTAATTCGTAGGTGTGGTAGACCATTTTTGGAAGGGGCGGAGGATCAACTAAATCGCCGAATATGGTCCCGAAATAAGAAGCGCTAGAAGATTAGCAACTCAGCCCTCCTTGTTACATGGCAATTATTAGAATGGAACATCAGTCAGGACTTTGATGATAGAGAGAACAGGATTGTAAAGTAGGGTGGGAAGTTTGTTTTGGATCTGCAGGAGTATCAATTCGTCTGTAATATAGCAGTCTTTGCGCTCTGCAAGTAACTCTTCAGATATTTATCTACTTTAATTTGTAATCAGCAGCTCTGTTAGACTTTATTTACTACCAGATGGTTGAGAATACATTAATATTGATATTACTCTCCACTTTATCCTGGAACTCTCTTCTCTACCTACCACGTACGGTTTCACGTCGAAAATTTACAATCCCTATGTGCAAAGCCCGACTGTAGCGACTGTCAGCAGAATTCAACATTACCACTACTTGTTTATGCTTTCCTCGTCACGAATTGGGAATGCTTCGTGCCGATCCACATCTAGAACCGGAGAGGCTTCTTCCGCGTTGCATTATTGCCAGATTCCCTGCCGTTGGTGTCTCACCCCACGTATGGGAAGGGCAACTGCGTGAGGTTCTCCAGGATGTCGCCATTAGTCACCCAACGGCAGGCGAAACTCACAACTTTAAAAGTCCAATAGGACTGCGGGGGATGCGGGGAAGTATGGGGAAAGTAGTTCCTGGATCTTCTATTTATCCGTAGCATATAAATTAATGAAGTGATATCAGTCCAAGGGTTTCTGAAGCATCCGCCCGCTCGCCCAACCTGGAAAATAATTAATTGTTCAGTCGGACTTTCAAGATGGAATCTGTTCCATCTCACATAAATGACGAGAAGAAGGTCGGACACACTCATGTTGAGGATGTCGAGGGGAATCTTGAGAAGCCCATGCCTGGGGTCTCAGTCGTTAAGGCCCAGGACTCTCGTTTTGCAGCCTACCTTGCGCAGCAGAGACCAAGCCCCCTCTCTATTTCTTTACTGAAGTTATATCCCATTCTCTTTGTCGCTTTCATGAATAGTGCCGCAAACGGTTTCGATGGAAATACTTTTGGGGGTGTTTCAGCTCTTCCCGATTTCCAAAGTCGCTTTGGAACAAACGTCGCATCCAATGACGGTTTCTTAGCCGCCATTTATATTCTAGGTATTTTTTCTTTCAATGTTTAACTCCGATATACCGACGTTGTACTGATTCTCTAGGTAATGTGCTTGGCTCCTTCATAGCGGGCCCGTTAGCGGATAACTTTGGACGTAAATGGGGTATGTTCATCGCCAATACTGTCGTCATTATCGGCTCGGTAGTTCAAGCAGCCGCGTTTAAACGCCGAGATGTTATTGTGGGACGGGTTATTCTTGGTGTTGGGTCGGTTTTATTAGGTATATACGTCTCTTCCTCCGCGGAATTTCAGAACTAAACGTAGGCCAGGACCTTCCGCTCAATCCTACACAGTCGAAATATCTCACCCCGCTTTCCGTGGAGTAATGATGGGACTATATAACGGATCCTATTTTCTCGGAGCAATTGTTTCAACATGTTCGTTGTCCTATCCTACATGCTGTCGAATTTTAACTAATCGTCAATAAGGGCTCACTTATGGTATCAATGACGATACTAAGGGTGAGATAAACTGGCGATTACCAATGGCAACTCAGGGAATTCCATGCATAATTGTACTCGCCGCCGTGTATTTCCTACCAGAATCACCAAGATGGCTTATGAGTCGAGGACGAGAGAGAGAGGCTCAAGAAATCTTGGCAAAGTATGTCCAACTTTTCATGTAGAGTAAGGCGGCAAGAAACTAATTGTTTTAGGTACCACGGTGAAGGAGATCCCAACCACGAGATTGTTCGTATTGAAATGGAGGAAATGAGGATGGCAATTGAAACCGAGGGTAGCGACAAGGTAATGTCTTGGAGTCCCATTTCATTGACTAAATGTAACCAATTCACAGCGATGGTACGATTATCGTCAATTATTCAATTCTCGTGGAGCTCGCCATCGCTCCTTCCTAGTCTTATGCGTTGGATTCTTTGGTCAGATCGATTTGCCACCAACCAGGTACGTATACTTGCCATAAGAGCTGAATGATGATAGCTGACTTCGACAGTTACTATATGCCCTTGATGGCTAAAAACGCGGGGTTCACTTCTACCAAGCAGCAGCTATTGATGAATGCATTACAGAGTCCTATAATGACAGCTGGGACTCTCTTAGGTGTTAGATTTATTGACAAAGCTGGTTAGAAAGCCCCCCTGCACCTAATAATTCGCACACGTTCAATCTAATCTGGTCATAGGCCGTAGGGTGATGCTGATGGGGTCAAGCACCATATGTTCATTTTGCGTCCTTATGATCGTTATCTGCAGCGCTCTCCAGAATACGCATACCAACCTTGGGTTTGTCGGGATTGCTTTTGTTTATGTCTTCCTCTTCGCGTTTGCGTTCGTGTGGACTCCTTGCCAAGCTCTCTACCCTTCAGAAGTAAGTTAATATGTTCTATCGCCAGTGTCTAGTCTAACTCTCGTTATCTCAGGTTCTTGCGTATAATGCTCGTGCAAAGGGACTCGCAATGTCCGGTTTATGGCTCAACATCGTCAGTTTCATTAACACATACGCTGCCCCAGTCGGCATCACGAATTCAGGATGGAAGTTTTATATTTTGTATCTTGCCATTGATGCAGTGGGCGTTCTGTTCATTTATTTCTTCTTTGTTGAGACAAAAGGAAGAAGCCTGGAAGAAATCGACGAGATCTTTGCCGACCCCCACCCAGTGAAGAAGTCATTACAAAGGCAGGAGGTGCTCGTTGTCAAGAACATCTAACATGCAGAATAGTGAACCGGAGCTCTGAGCCTTTCTTTCTGGAGAAAACAAACTAAGGAAGGTAATCAAAGACTTATCTATGCTCTTGAGAACCTCGCAAACCTTCGAATTGACTTGAATTGTGATCCATGATATAGAATCTAATTAAATATATATCTCTGCAGAAATCATATCTAAAGGATTCGTCACCTTAGTTGCTGTATTTGTGTTGTAGACTCAAATCATTGGCGATAGGATCCAAATTTTGAAGAATATTGAGGAATATTTGTGTTTTCATGAATAGCTGCTATGTTTTGGTTTGTTCACATCACCTTCCCCATGTGGACTAAGGCTTCATAACTAGTTCTCTTATGCCACGCTGATCTATTTCCTCATAATACTTTATTTACCGAGATTCCTCATCCTGAGCAAGTTAGTTACTTCTTCCGCTGCACGTGCCACAAGCAAGTTCCCAAATTTGATTAGTAAGGTATCCCCGCTAAGAAAAACCACTATTGCCACATACTTTTCTAGTGAGAGATTTCAGTCAGTATGTTCCTTCTGGGTTTTCCTACAAAACGAGGACCATTCTCGAAGCAAACTATCCGCAAAGCACAGTAGACTACTCCAAAATACACCGAAGTGGATCCGTGGGTTCTATTCAGTCTATCAACACTTCGGCAACTTCACGTCAGAGAAGTATCACGCCATATCGCGACAATGATACCAACTCTAATATCTGCAATGGAAAGAAGGTCCCAAATTGTCGAAGCACATAAAATGGTCAAAAATAGACAAGCAACGCTTGCTAGTATATGACAAGAAATGGATGTCTTTTAACCAGATCCATGGGCGGTCCCTGGAAGAACTGTGGCCGCAGTACGTATACGACTATCTATGGTTAAGAGCAAAGAGTCGAAATATAAAGCAGAGAATAGGATATTGGGAGATCCAAGACGAAAAGTAACACGTCGACAAGGTCGGTCGCCAAGGCAGACCTGATCCTGACAACGGACTCTCACTTGATCAATCCGCCAGATGTTATGTCAATTAATGAGGCCATAACATTTGCAGTTATCCTCACCAGACCTGATATTTCTTCTCCAACTTATCTCTCAGCGTGTACTAATGAAAAATCAAAAGCTCTTCACGCTATACCAGTCGGAGATGAGCTCGTGGACCATGACTGTCCTGTAGGACAATCCTGTGGCGATTCCATGTTAGAGTCAGTGGAAGAGACGCATAATTAGAGAAAGTCCGGTTCGATTCGGGAAACTTAACCCCACTAACACCCCCGGTTGACTCTTTGTAAGTGTTATATTGGCCAACCTGCCCAGCTACCCAGTGTTTGCTGTTCTAGCCTTTGAGCCCTGTGAGAATAACGCGTCTTCAAATTTCTGATTTAATGACCATTTATTGTTTTTATTTAACCTCAACTAAAAGTGATATAAATCGCTGTAGATAAATATATACATGTATGGAACGGCTCTAGAACAATCCATAACAAATATCCCTCCATCTCAACCCCTTTACACCTTGCTCCTCTCGTGATCTCGAGAGTCCATGTCAGCAAGTGGCACAAATGTGTCCTCGTCTTGATATTTTGGCTTGATCGACATGCGTCCAGTGCTGTTCGGATTGCTGGCTTTGGAAATTTTGGGTAAGGTGGATGTCATCGTGCCTGTGGGGTCATTGATGGTAGACGATAACGCGGCGGGGAATGCATTCCGGAAGAGCGACCGAATGGAAGGCATGCAGGCGCAGACAATTCCCATGGGAACCTCAATCGTGCTCCACATACCGATGTTGACATAGTCCTCTATGCAATTTTTTCTTTTCTTAGATTATCTATTCCCGGCCCAAATGAGAAAGGAGGGAATGAAAAACTTACGTGTCACATTCGTCGTGTTTCCGAATTTAACTAAATATATGAGGCGAAGACAACTAATAACTGTAACACTACAGACAATTAGCGCCAAAGTGCGTGTTTCAAAATGACGCCATAACTCACAAAAGTCCCACACTGAACATAAGCATGATGTGAATTTTCTTCTTTCGCGACATGGAGAGTTGGTAGAGCTGAGGCATTGGTAAAACGAACAAACAGATATCCAGGATGATGTTCAAGGCCGCACTCATCCAGCTCTGGAGGTTAATGTTGTTGCACTTGGACGGATAGACGCCATCCCAGCGTTTCCATGCTGCGTCAAGTGGTCTACACTGCCAGATGGAAATGCATTCGAAAGCGATCAAATATCCAATATTGGCGGCAATCATAGCGTAGACAAGGTATTTGAATTTTCGTTCAGTGAAAATGCGGAGATAGAAGATCAAGATGGAAATCTTGATTATGGGAAGGGCAGCAAGATAAAGTAATTCTTCCCAGTAGAATAACTTTTCCCCCCCTTCTAGTTAGCACGGAGAATTGAAGGTCATTACTATTAGATTTTCTGGACTTACATATAATACATATTCAATGTTGCTGAACGATACATTCCAGATATCTTGTCCTAGTCCATGACGGGAAACTGGCCAAGTTTATTAGTCTTAGCAGTCCCAGGAGATTCGACCAACATTGAAACTTACGTGGAACAGACAACATGTTAAGGGGAATATCAAGCATCTATTATTCTTTTAGTGCATAGATAACCATGAACTCTAGATGGGAGAGGACTTACAACGGCCACAGCAAGGGTACAGTCGTCCATACCCAATACACCACCGGAACGGGTGAGTTTGGACACAATGCGCAGGCAGAAAGCGATCAGTGCCAGAACACCAAAAGTCACTCCAGCGATGCCAACCGACTTTGATCTGCTGCGTGCGGGAATGCCACAAGAGTCCTTAGAATACTTTTCCGTCACTAGCAATACAGTCAGACCAAACTTTGGCTACAGAAAGACGAGTAAAACGGACTCAATTGGTCCTTGACAGTGCAGTTTTGACTGACACACTCCGTGATCTGCGCTGTCAATGGTAGATTGGTGCAAATACAAGTGATATTGGTGAGCGAACATGACGACTGCATCGTCATTTGCTCAATGCATAGCAGCTGATTTCCGTTAGTATCCTATTCCAGGTGGTTTTGCGTCTCGTCGCAAAAGGGAGTTTTGATGCACCTACTCCACATGCTGGCAGACTATCGCCCGTAGTATTGCCAGCCGTATCGGCCGCGTTGCTGAGGCCTCCCTGCGAAGCCAGCAGAAAGAAAAATGTGAGAGCTGTAATAAATTTCATTATTGCAAGCAAAGAGTGGTAAGAGGAAATCCGATCCAGCGGAAGAAAAAAAAGGGAGAGCAGCAAATGAGGAAAACAAGAAGACGCTGATCGGGGTGAGGGCGAACCCTTTTACAGCCGCCATAATGTATATCGCCCCTACATGCTAAGAAAGATTAAGAAAGATCATCGATGAGCCTATTAGGAGGGGGCAACTCGAACAGTAGCGTGGTTGCCGGATTCTCATTTAGTCGCACTACACCCGGCACTACCCCTAGTGCGACATGGAATGAGTCGCATTTATTGGCTCAACCACCAAATATGGTTTAGCTTCTTGCACTAAGTCAACTAAAAGTGAGTTGACATCTTCCTTATGCGAAGGGATAAATTGGCTGAGGAATATGCTAAGTTTATGAAGAGCTTTGATTGAAGAGAGCGACGTTTCGCATAATTTGGCTATGCATTACAAAATGTTTGCGTTGTGTCTGCTTCTAGAACCTCCCTCTTCTTCCCAGCTATTTCCTAACCTAGACCCTAATACACTTGATAGAGATAAAAATAAAATGCACAAAAACTTGGCAGTCTCATTTTCTTTAACCCCCTTTTCCGCTGGGAATTTGCTACTAACTTTGGATGACATAAAGGTAAGCCGTGATCTGAGAAATTGGCCTATAACCATTAAGACCATACAAGACTACCCTATTACTCTTCTTGCTCTCGTTCTTCCGATTAGTGATGACCCACGTGATCTTTTCGAGTCCCTAAACCGAGGTTCTTACACGTATGGCCGCCGATCGTATCTGGTTCATAAGCGATTAATCAAATTGAATTTGCGTTCAACTAAGATGCAGTACAACTGTAACTGCTAAATCAACTAGCTCCTGCTGCAGTGGGCTAACACACCACTATATAGACCCCTTACAGCGGTACTTACGCAAAGGCACTCTCGGTGGCCATATCTCTGAAGCCGAATTAATCATTTTTGTACCGAGGCCACAACACGCCGAGCACGCCTAAAGCCAGGCGATGCACGTGCCTGGGCTGGCCCCCAGTCAGTCTTCTCGCACACCCTTGTTAAATTACTCTCCAACGAGATGGGTCCTCCGGCATTAAACTTGTTGGGATCCCATCTAGAGTGAGGAATGGAGTCCCATTAAATGATTTTAATCCACCCAATGGGTTCCCCACGGGGTGTATAGATTCCTAAATTTGATTAGTAAGTTGTTTAGCACAGCTCTCCCGTAAAGCTCAGCCCTAATTGGTTACCGCCAATGACAAAGAATTACTGCAGAGTTCACTAGAAGACAAAAAGGAGCTAGGAACTCTAAGAGATCATCTAACTCTATTCAAAGTTTTTATATAACATAGTTTAAGCTGCTGCGGGGTATATTGTGATGTGAGATAACAGTTGTTTGCAAGATACAAATCGTAGATGTTAAGAGTAATCCAAATCCAAAGGCGCTATTCTTATAATAAAAAAGACAAATCATTACAGTACCTTATTCTCATGCTACCATGATCTAAAGTCGCTAAGTCTGTTACGTTTACACCACCAGGGCGAGGTGGTTATCGATGAAACGATCCGCCTCTCTCTTCAGCATCAAGATGCAACTCGCCACAACGAACGCTTCTACACGCTGGGGGCTGGTGTGCTTATCATCGTGCCACATGCGCAGGTCGATGAACAAGCGGCCCCCATTGCCGCCCGAATACTTCTTGGTGCCGGGGGTACGGAACTGGTCGTTGCGAATGAGCTGCGCTACGCGGGCGCCGCTTTTGCTCTGCCCGCCGGCGGGTAATGAGACGCGGTCGATGCGCTCCATGACGAGGAGAGAGTCAGCGTTGCAAGCCGCTTGCTCCTCGTTGGCGCCATAGCGCCACTCGAACTTCCCGAGCGACGTATCGAAGACCTGCGCGCGAGAGACCATCGAGCGGCTCTTTACCTCGATCAGTTCCCCACATAAGTTGTCTTTTCTGATGGCGTCCTCGATGGAAACTTTGGATTGGGGGTCCAAGATGCGCATCCGGGGGTGTCTCCCCGGGCCGAAGCGGTAGATGGTGGATATGAGAGTGGCCTGATCAGAGACCCGGACGAGGGTGCACGAGTTGGAGTTCTTCTTGAGCCGGGTGGAGATGTACTCGGCGTCCCTGGATCCGGACCGGAAGACGGAGATGTTCTCCAACGTCCTGCCGATAAGCGCCTGGTTGACGTCATACCCAATGGCCTGGACCTGGAGTATGGCTGTCGGGACGAAGCCGCCAAAGTCCTCTGAGCTGCTGCTGGGGTTGTGGGATCCGACGTCCTCGCTGTATCGTGGTAGGGAATCGGAGTGCGAGTCACTGCCTGACTTGGGCAGCGTCGATTTTGGCGATGATGATGAGGAGAAAAGAGTCATACTTTTGGAAGTCTGTATACGGAGGGGAAGAGGAAGAGGAGGAGGCAGAGGAAGAAGAAGAGGAAGAGGAAGAGGAAGATGAAGATGAAGACGTTGACAAACGTTGTGCTTGAACTGAGCTAAGCTGCGGGCTTGTTGGTGATGATGAAGGCTCAAGCGGAAGGTCGTTGTGGTGGTAACGAGCATTGACAAGCTAGATGAATACGGACATAGGATATGGCCATTCTTGAGAGAAAGGAGTAAAGATAACCCAGTATTATCCTGCACTAACAGATCTTTGAGTGGCTTGTGAACCTCCTCTCAATTTCTTCGTGAGTTGATAGGCCTGAGTCTGGGCTGTGCCTGGCTAAGCCACTTGATCATAGGCGCTCTGCCGTTTTTGGAAGCATTCTGCGACCAGCCTTAGAACCAAGGCATAAAACTCTATGGCTATATCTACGAAAAATGCACACTGAATAAATCAACAACAAAGTCAGAAACGGAATTAAAATTCAAGTAGCTAATGAATAGGCATATTCTTAAAACCATACAAAAATTAACAAAAAGTCCAAAATTACCAGAAATATAAGGGCTCTGTGTGCAAAAAGTGAGGAAGGCTGACAGGTCGCAAGTCCGGATTAGAGTGGCAGAAGATGTCGAGAAGTAGGAAACAGTTTATGATTCTGAATGATTACAAGTTGATAGCCATGAATATTACGTAAGGTTGGAAACTGTCGTCTTAGCTTTTCAGTTATGCTAGATAAAAGGTTCTTTTTTCGTTTTGGGTCACCAAGCGCCTGGTGGAAAGATAATACAATGGTAACAGAGTTATACTTTTTTTCGTAATACAGTAAGTGGGTCGAATTTTGAGTGAATTTGACCTCTCTTTTTTTTTCTGGCTCTGTGAATGCCAACAGCCCCACGCTCTTGGCGGAGGGGGACGTCACGATTAGGCTAGTCCATTCAATCAAAGCTGATCGGCAATTAGCTTATAAACGTTCTTGCAGTAGTCAGCTTGGAAAAAAAGTTGTGGAGGATGGCTAGCTTGGAGGTGTTTAATTCGGTCTCTGTTATTTGAGATTGTATCCTGTTTAATTGAAGTTGTACAATTCCGTGTTGAAAAATTGTGGCTTGGGCGAAGCAAGTGAATTTCAAATTATGATCCGAACACTCCGTTTGCCTGTGGCGGGCAAAGAGAGCCAAACCCAAAGCTGTTTAGCAGTCAGCAGATATACGAATAATTTGGCTCCTGTTTGACCCTTAATTGCCCTTCTCGGGAATCCATGCTACGGCCCGCTCAGCTCCAAGGCCGCCTCCGATCGACTTCATGCATAGTTACTGGGGGAATGAGCTGCCTTGGGGAAACCTTCATTTTAGCGGATATGCACATGAAAGGTTGAAGATTTTCTGTTTCTAGTTTAGCTTTTAACTTTGTTACATAAGCGTATAAAATAGCGCTTATGGTGGTACCTGCCGGGACGGTGTTCGTGGAATCATCAGTTGCAGATCGAGACAGGTACAAACAATGTGCGGTCTCGTACCTGCTTACCTGCAGATTTTAGTACGGAAAAATTGCTTATAAATTTCACGATATGAGAAATCAGGTAAAACACAAAATGGTGAGATTACATCAATGCATAAATGACCTTGTTCATTAATCAACCGCTTTTATATAAATTCATTGTTCAGACGAGGCAGATGACATGAAACTGTAGGTCCACAAACATTTGCCTGACATCGACAAAGTTCGCGACCAGAGAAATCTTTTACGATGTCTATACAACCTTTAACTGGTTTCGTCCCTGTTGGGAACTATTCCGTCTTTTACCGCGAGGCGGGGCCCATTGATGCTCCAACAATTCTGCTTCTTCATGGATTTCCTAGCTCTTCGGTTCAATGGCGCTATCTGATCCCTCTACTTGCCACAACCTACCACGTTATTGCACCTGACTTCCCAGGCTTTGGTTTTACTGGCATTCCAGCCTATGGCAGCTTCCCGCACACCTTTGCCAACATCGCAAATGTCGTCCAGGGCTTCCTTGACGCATTGAAGATTCAGGAATACGCAATGTACATCTTTGACTATGG
Source organism: Scytalidium sp. 3C (assembly GCA_000743665.3). Classification (NCBI taxonomy): domain Eukaryota; kingdom Fungi; phylum Ascomycota; class Leotiomycetes; genus Scytalidium; species Scytalidium sp. 3C. The sequence goes on along the minus strand of JMRO03000083.1, from coordinate 145,947 downwards.
TGCTCCCGTGGGCTTTCATCTGGCTTTGAATCGTCCCGAGTCTGTAAAGGCAATCATCTCGCAAAATGGAAACGCTTATGTGGAGGGACTAGGTGCATTTTGGGACCCGATCGAAAAGTATTGGAAGAGCAATAGCACAACGTATGTCATTAAGCAATGAGATATGTTGTGGAAGGAGGGGTGCTAATGAGAAATTGAATACAGCGACAGAGAAGCGCTCCTTGACCTCTTTACCTTCAATACCACGATGGGTCAGTACGTCGATGGCACTAAAAACCCAGCAACATTGATGCCAGAATCATGGTGGATCGATTTTGAGCTCATGCAACAGCCGGGAAACATTGACTACCAGCTTGACATCTTCTACGATTACCAGACCAACGTCGCCCAGTATCCACAATATCAGGAATATCTCAGAAAGACCCAGGTCCCATTGTTGGCGGCTTGGGGCAAGAATGATGTCATGTATGAAGCAAATCTACATGCTGTGCTCGATTTAAAGGTTAACTTTCTTCGTTTAGATTTGTCCCACCCGGCGCAGAGGCTTTTAAACGCGATCTCCCCCATGCTGAAATCCATCTCCTCGATGCTGGTCATTTCGCGATCCAAAGTAACCTGCAGCAAATAGCGAACTACATGTTCCCATTTTTGGCGAAGGTATTTAAGAAACATTAAGTGCTGCATCTTACACCATCGGGCACAGAAACTATTATTCGGCTTTGTTCGAATAAGACGGACAGAGAGTGAATGGAGAGAGGAAAGAAGGTGCGCACACGTGAGTGGAGAAGTAATTAATTGGTGGTGAAATCGCTGTTGGCTCTGGCTTCCCTAAGCTAGACCTGATATTTTAATCAATTAAAACGTGATCCACATAATCCGTCGTGATGCTAACGAGGTTGTTCATATGATGTAAACCTTGCTTTAAAGTGCGTTGAAAGTAACTTGAATTAAACAACGTTTAAAAGTAGTACGCCAAAAACTTCAGATCCAGTACCCGAAACCCAAACAGTCATATAATCATCATTAGTTCCATCATCATAGCAAGCGTAATTGACACATTTTAATAAGCTTGCTGATCCGCAGCAGCCTGTTGGAATTCAGTCACTGTTCTCTGAGCAGCAGCAAATTCATCATCGGAAGGTATGTTGACAATCATCAGATATAAGACTTTCTAAAATTCAAGTGTCAGTATGAGGGCTCTTTGGTGTTTGGAGCTGATGGATGCCATACCCCTGTCAATAGCTTCTTCACGCCAGTGATAGGGCTTAGAGCGGTTAAACCTCCTGCCAAGCCACCTCCCAAACCTCCACCATAACCCCCATAATATGCAGCTCTACCCTGTCCTAGACCACCAATACCACCACCAGACCCTCTTCCAACCGCTCCTCGGCCACCGAATCCACCAAGCCCTCCTCCGATGTCCCGTAGAGAAGGTGGATTGATGTATCCGCCCGTAATCAATGAAAGCAGATGACCACTGTTGGCAGGATGATTTGGGTCCGCATATCGAGAAGCAAATGACGGTTTTGGTCCCTGCGATAATACACTGTTCGGGTTTTGTCCCGCCTATAACAGCATCATCAGCTCTGTGCTCTCAAAACAAATACCAGTTCTTCCAATGTGCAATTTCGATCTTCAGTAATCTGACTAGAGACTTACGTATTCTGCCTGGGCTCTGCGATCCCAGTATTCACTCACAAACTTCTTCGTCCTCTTCAACTTCTCTCTCTTCCCTGTCGCTTCTTCGCTGGTCGTCTCCTGGAGCTCATCGAGCGCCGGGAAGATCAACGGGGCAACCTCGGGAAAGTCCAGTTCACCATATGTATTTCCGTCGGATCTCTTGAGGTTATTCTTGAGCTTGCTCATTCCAGATGACGGTGTACTGCGTTGCTGAATGGTGGCGGATATTGTCGAGCTAAGGTCGACGGCTGTTTCGGTTGCGTCACTTTCGGGATTCCATGTCATGACAAGGCAGAACAAGCCGCGAGGGCGGAAGAACTGGTCATTTATGGTATCTAGGAAAGTATGTGTTCTACGACCCATAAGCTACGTTAGCTTAATGGGACAGGATCAGAAAATATGGGACTCTACCTATGCCGTGAATGCACCTCCGTCGCAGCTTTGACAGCAATCGTAATCGCTGCTTGCACGGCAATTCCAATACCCATCGGCAGGGCCATTGTCGCAAAGCCTGCCAAATTGATTGCATTGATCCAGGGCGATGCCTGGCTGGCCTGATTGAACGTCTCTAGAAACTCCAGAAACATGGCCTGATCAATGCCACATTCAGCCAGAACTGGAGCATAGGCGCGGATGAAACCGCGTGCCCGGTCTTTCGGGCGACGCTGAGGGAGCAGGACTGGGAACGGTAGTTTTGGTGTGTCTTCGAGTGAGACATATTGTGGAGGTGGATATCGAGCAATGAAGTTGGCGGTGATCTTGTGTACGTCACGTTCAGGTTTGGCGGGTGGTTGGTTCGAGCTAGCTGGGGGAACCTGCTCGTCTTGGGCATCATCAAGATCCCAGTGCTCTTCATCGTTCTGGATATGTGGGAGCTCTTTGGTATCTACCTTTGGCTGCTCTTTTTCGTCGGGATGGTCATCTACGCCTGATGGAGAGAGCGAAGTAGGGTCATTGGCTTGGCTCGCATTCTTTCGAGCCGCCTTCTTTTGTTTGTAGTGAGAAATACCCTCCGATGCTAATCCAATACCACCCGCCAGACCTTTTACTGCCTTTGAAAGGATTATGTCGGCCATCGGGAGCTGGAAGATATGAATGTGCAGACAAAGTAAACACGGAAGATGAAGGAGAAAAGAGGATGTGGATGAAGTTATCCTTCCTCATCCCCCCAGCGGCACCCACCTGTACTTATACCTACCTTTCCCCGTGCCGCAATCGTGCCAGCATAGGCCATAGATTGAGAGGCATTGAAATGCGCCGTGAAGATTTTACGAATGCGAGACAGCACCACAGATGACGGCGGTGTTCCCGCGGTCGCAGATCAGTTTCGCAGTCATGGATCCTTTTCAGCCCGCATTCGTTCCCAGAATGGTATAGCGCGTGAGATTGTCACGAGGGGCAGTGCTCCCGCGATCGGATTGGTGGAATGCTCAATGACACGGTTCGCTACGCCTCAAACGGCTGCTGGTACGTCGCGTTGAATTAAAATCACCCACATGAAAGCCACATGAAGGGAGGGAGATCCACCTAATCATGCTGCTCGACACTGCCCCGACAACTTAAAGTCCGGCACAATTCCTCCCAAGTCACAACATCCTTCATACCTACATGTCTTCTTACTACCAAGCACATAGCCATGATTGCCTTCAAATATGCATCGTGGCCCATCCCAGCTCGTGACATACCAACCTAAACAATTATGGGAGCTGGTATTCTTGATCCCCCCGATTTCTGGAATAAATTTGCATCGCAGATTGGGACTATGGAACCATTAAGTGGGGACTAAAGACAGCTGTCGCAAATAAAAGACATGAATATACCTCTGCTCAGTTTTACTGCCTCTTCCGGACAACTTCTTGAGTATTAAAACAACATGCACGAGAGCTGATCGTCTATGATACAAAGATAGCATATCTGACCGGATCATTTTATCTGATGCAGCTTCGATCCAGCATAAGATGTCTCACACAGCGGAATCGCACGATGAATCTCAGCAAAAGAGTGGTAGACAATCGGCTTGTCCAATGGATAGACCCAACGACAGCGAGATGGTTTACGGCGTTTGGCTACCATCTGGACCGTCTGGACTGGTCAAGAATGGACGAGGTCTCCTTCGTTGAAGCAGAGAGAATTCTTAATTTGAGTTGTCATATTCCGGTAGTTCGCGATGTGCGATCTTTGCGGGACAGTTAATGATCTGCGCGTCGGAATGATAAATCCCCGAAGCCGGCGGCGCTAAACTACAACCAATTCTCTCGAGATAGTTCCGAGTACCTCATCACTGGTCAACTTCGTCCCATACCGTACGGAAAGGTCCGATATTCCTTAAAAATCGCTCTCGCGATTATGTCGGATAGAACTCCTCAATCTCATGATGCCGGTAGTGGCGGAGGCACCCCATCTGATGGAACCGCGAGCCAGTTCGTCTCTTGGCAGCATGATGAAGCTTCGATCCGCAAAGCTCGTGCGCGGCTGTACCACAAAAAGTCGCGAAACGGTTGTCAGCAGTGTCGAGCTCGTCACGTCAAAGTAGGCCTCCCACGTTTCTTCCCTGTAGTTCTCCTCGTGTGTTGCCAGTCGTATCAGGATCCCACAGGCAGACTTATGCCACTGAGACTTCGGACGATCCTTTTTATGTCAACATACTCATTTCGTAATACTGTATACGAGGTTACCTTTTATGGACTCTCGATCTTTCCCATGGTGGTGCAGTTCCTATTATAATAATATATTCTAACATTTTGACAGTGTGACGAAGTCCATCCAGTGTGTGGAAGCTGCAAACGGCATCAAGTAACTTGCGTATATGGACGACCAGGATGGAAAAGAACTTCCGAGAACCGACCTGGAAATAAGTCGGGTAACTCCAATGCAGGGAACCCTAATGTGCTAGATCTCCCGGACGACAGTCCAGAAGCAAGGGCACGGCGCATGCTTGAACTTAAACTTCTTTATCAATATGCCACTAAGACTGGCCGGTCTATTTCCATGCCGTGCTCGGGCCCTAATATGCAAGCAGTTCGAGAGGTATGGATCAGGGCGATTCCTCGTCTGGCATTCCGGGATGACTCGCTCCTATACGCTGTGTATGCTATAGCATCTATGCATATCGCCCACTTGGAACCCCCGAATGTCGAGATGATCGAAGCATCCAGCAGATATTTATATGCAGCTATAAAAATTCACAGAAAAGCGATCACTCAGCTCCAGAAAGATAACGCGGATGCGGCATGTTTAACGTCGAGTATAGTTCGCCTCTGTGCATTCGCCATGCTGCAGGAGCGAGATTTCGAGCCATACACTGCTCCCATTCAATGGATTTCCATGACACACGAGGCTGGAGGCGTCTTCCTGGAAGCGTGGAAGCTAATTCATGATGACCCGACTTCCTTAACTCGAGTAATGATAGCCAATGCACCAGAGATAACTGGCAATGGCGCAGTCTTGGAGGGCAAGAAGCCGTGGGAACTCGAAGCAACATTTGGTGAGAGAAATAGGCAAGGGCTTAACTACCTCCTTGAGCGCAGCGAGAATGATGTTCAGAAAGAACCTTGGAGCTTAGAAATTAAGGAAGCTTACCAAACGACGTTGAATCTTATTGATGGTCTACGGCTTGGGATAAACGCGAACAAGAATGCCGGAGACATCTTGAGACTGCTAATCTTGTTTCCAATGATGATACAACAAAAGTTCATAGATCTACTCAAAGATGAGCAGCCACGAGCCTACATTGTGCTTGCCCATTACTTTGCTCTTCTTGGACGGTTCAAGACGTTTTGGTGGATAGGCGATGCTCCTAGAAGGGAAATTCAAGGAATTCGAGCCGTGATATCGCCGGAATGGCAGCACTTCCTTGACTGGCCACTGAAAATCTTAGAGGAAGAGCAGCTGCTCGTTCCGGATGAGGAGAAGAGTGTCCTTGATCTCCCGTTCTAGTTTACGGTTGCCGGTATTCCATCCTAAAACCCGACCTTAGCGCAGAATAAATACCCATACGAAATTCAGCGGTGCCATTTGAGGTCCCACTATTTTATCAGACCAGAGTGATTCGCTACGAATATAATATTACATTTCTACATAGAAAGAGATCTTCACCTAGCTACTTCTGTCAATGCAAATAACCCTGTAGCATCAAACCACAGCAAGAAAAGCTCAGGGAGTCCTTGGCGGATAAGTTCATCTCCCATACAAAACTGTCTTGCATTGTCCCACTGATAACGGCCTTTTTGGCCCTCAAGCATCCTGCCCGCCTTAATATTGGTTTGCGTCTCAGCTAAATCTGCCCACAAGGGGCTTTCTGGCATCCAATTGTGCTGAGTGATGGACGTCACTCGTTCTTCGAAACTGTCAAGACCTTGTGCTTGTTCCCACAAAGCTGCGGCTTTTTGGACAGTGGATGCCCCAAATTTCTGCAGGACCTCGTTTTGCACGTCAAACGGGACAAGTTGACGAGAAGTGCGCTTCAAATATTGGATCTGACTCTCAATTACCTGCTGAACGGCAACTACGTCTAACGGTTCGTCAAGGTCCGCTGCCTTCCTGTGGAGCCTGTCTATTTCGAACATCATCTTTGACAGACGATATTCCGTCCATTGTTTGTACAGGACATTTATGTCAGTATATGATCTGATATTGCTGATATAGCTCGAGTCATAGGCCCCGGGGATATTAGCACAGTAAGATGTTATGGTTGTTATGCGCTCCCTAACCCCAAATGCCTTTGCGGCTAAATGCTGGACTTCTCCACCTTGAAGGAGGACTCCATACCCAATCATGGGACCTTCGACCTGAAGTAGAAAAGTTTACCATTATATAATTATCCACTTATAATCTGGATCTTACCTTCAAGGGTGTGCCATCTCCTGTTTTTATATACGTCTCTCCACCAACCATACCCTCAGTATCACTTAGCATCAGAACGCACACATAGGGATATGAGTCGTAACTGTCGGCGCATTAGCATATTCACATCGTGATCTTGAATGCGAACAGCCAACATCAACTTACTGCCATCCTACAGTTGCAGATTCCAAAGGATCGTAGGCTTTCTCTTCTTCAGTGAGCTCGACTTTCGTCCTATCCGGCTCCACCTTCAATATCTTCAGCATCTCTTCGGTGGTCCTCCCGCTGGTCTGAATATTAGTATGGCCTATTTCAGTTGTCATAACAACCGACAAAGGTATACCTAAGGCGTCTGAAACCAGCTTGATAGTGGCGGGATGTGTCCAGAAATCATGGATAAATTTAGAATACTGGGCGGCGTTCCGCAGGACCATGGTCCCGGGATGTAGCGAACAAGCGCATTTTTCCAGAACCTGTGCAGAGAACAGGGATTTCCGATAGGCACGGATGCCTTCTGCGGATAGTATAGGAAAGGGTTCGGTAGCAGCGATCGGGGTGGAGGTTGCGCTGCGTGGGATTTTCAAATCTTCGAGCGTGAAGCGTTTGGCGGGAAGGGCATATGCCAGGTGAACCTGTGAACTTCGTGTTAGTTCTAGCGGAAGGGATCAATATCCTGGGTCTATTACGTTAGGATCGAAGGTGACCTCCTCCAAAATTGAATGTGGGAATTCTTCGTGGGAATGGAGCATTTTATTGGCTACAACTTTAACGGATGGTAACCTTGGGCTGGCCTTTTCTGGTATAGGAAAAATCTCGCGTGCCCAAAATATTCGCAAACATAGAAGAATGTATGAGAGAGAGAATCCACTTATTTATTGTACTTCATTTCAAAGAACAGCTGCTAGCAGCTGAGGGTGGGGATAGTCCTCGGAAGAAGATTCGATAATAACTGGTCGTTTTCATTGTCACTAACTCCGGACCCAGATTCCTTTTTGAGGCAGAAAACTCAGAGTCGCCGATATTAGTAGGCCAAGAGTACCTTTAGGCTAGAAGGGCACACGTCTTAGTGGTTGGTGATTACGAACTACTGCAAATCTCCTGTCTTAAGGAATCATTTCTATGTACCATATGATGTAACAGTGAACACTGATTTTTATGATGGTAAAGAAGGTTCATAACACTCCCTTTGTCGGGCGGCCCGATACCTGATGAAGAGATAAGGACCAAGGATCGACGCAGAGATCTTTGGTCTTATCTTGTGGGCTTGGCCGAGAAAGGGATGGTGAAAACTACGGTTATCCTCAAAAGTGGGTAGGTGACCTTAGCAGCCTGACAATGCGGCCCAAAATCCACAGTTGAGATAAAATAGCGCCGATTTTAGCTTCATGATGGTACAGTGTCCTAAACCTTAGATTCATAGTTTACTATTTTGGAATAGTCAGAGAATGGGGAACGAGGGGCATAGGGCCAGGCATGTTGGCTCTAGTATGTATGCTGAATAAGTATAGCCTATTAACCATAAATATAATGTGAGCGAGGAACGGAGGTCCAATCATTCACCATTAAGTGTGGCTTAATATATACATGGATATTGACATATCCCAATCCATGGTCGGATATGAACCATGAACCATGAAAAACTGTGCAAGAATTCGATAAAGTCCTACGGATGAAAATATGAAGCATGTATCATATTATGCAGGGATGCCACATCTACCATATCTACAAGTGGGTTGCTTATGGCGTCTGAGGACCGCAAAAATAAAGAGGGGTATATAGAGGACAATTTGGAAGTCGAGCCTATCATCATCCATCGCCGCTCAAGTCGCGATCGCCTTCTCTGGGACTCTGCACCACTTAGTAAAGCAAGAACAAAGTAGTGAGAGAATGAAACATGCAAATGCAATAAATCTTGAACGTCACATCTCTATACAATGGCCCAGACCAGTTCACTCGCGACTTTGGGAAACTTTATCCAATATTCTTTCAAGAATCAGCTGTGCCCGACCGAGATCTGGCGCATTAACTTTCTGAATAGCAAGTGCCCGAAGAGATGACGACACCAGTACTTTCCAGTTTGGCACATAAAGCGGCGGCCCCCGGATTTGCGCAGCAAGTACCAACAGCGTTGCGGTTGCGATGTTTCGCTGAATGAACCAAGTTGCCTCGTAGTAATATGGTCGCAAGAGGCGCTTGATAGTGAGAGTACAGTAATGGAGGCATTTTTGTGCCAAAGGCAGGACATGATGAAAGTAGGGATCCGTATCAGGCCGATGAAGAGCATAGTAAAGGAGGGGTCTATATGATATTTGCCGCCAGTGCAGTTGTCGGCATTCTAATATAAAGGCCAGATCTTCAGGAGCGCCGTCATTTGCGTCGAACTTCAAAGTGTCTGGTAAAAGGGTTTGCCACTGATCGAGCTCATGCTCCTGGAGAGCAGCCTGTGAGACCATATGCTCGATGTTGTTTGTCCAGACATGCTCTCCTGGCCTGTAGAGCAAATCAATAATCGAATTGGCCTCCTTTCTGAGCGCTATAGAGGCAAGATAGTAGTACCAGCTTTGTTCCTCCTGTTGCTGTCCCACATTTAGCGGAAGAACTTCCCGGTCTGGCGTCGCATTCGGGGACATTATTTGGTTGGGGTTGCTTCGGAATGATATCCAAGAAGGAAGCCTGGGAAATTCATGGGGAAAGGCAAGATCTGTGATGCCAGAAGGGGCCAGGTGGAGTTCTTCCCGCAAGTCCCTACATCCAAACCATCAGTTCGAACACATAGTTGGAGAATCGACCAAGCGGCACTCACAACTCAGTTCTACAGCAGGAGAAGTACAGCCGCTCTAAAATATGAAAATCAGGGCTCTGGCCCTCATCTCCTGNGGTTTTCCTGAGATAAGATGATCTGAAGACGACTGCAAGCCTGACTGTAATGGACCCAAGCATTCGCAGGCTTCATACGACATATCTCGTACAATCCAGCCAGAAAGAAGCATTGAACGGAGGTGAGCGTTACATCTAGGAGTCCGAGACGCTTTTTAGCAGCCAAGAAATATGCATCACCTAGTGAGCATCTCGTATCTGCAGATTCGTACTGTGCATAATGAGGGGAGTCCAGAGAGGTGTCGGAAATGTCGAATGACTCTCGGACCTGCTTTACCGTGCTAGCAAGAGCACATGCGAGCATCTGCAGAAGATCAGCATACGAAAAGTACTACTCTGCTCGGGTTTGAACGCTCACCACAACACACGAGTCTTCACTCCAGTCAAGGCCGTTCTCCATTACTCTTTTGAAGTGCATGTTGAATTTGGATACCTCAAAAATGGGATTCTTCACGTGCGCCACCGTGAGATATCTTTGACTTAGCCTCCGAATCCGGGTTTGATCCATGAGAACAAGCGGAGTCGTTGGCTCCCCGACTGCTACGCCTGTAGCATTCAGGCCGTTCCCAAAGGTATTGTCAGCAATATGGGTTCGGGGGTTACTGTCGTCCAAACTGAGGTTCTTCTGCATTACCAGCGATGAGACCCGAGGAGGTGTAAGATCTTGAAATATGGGCCACTTCAGGGTGGATTCAAAAGAAATGCCAGCCGGCGTCGACACTTGGCCCACATGGCTTGGGCTTAAGCCAGCTGGTAGGATAGTCCTTCTTTCAGTTTCTGAAGGGGATAAGGAGGAATTGAGCGACTGAGAGACAGCAGTGACCGACCCATCACCTGGTGGTTGACGATTAGACTCGAGGAGATGGGCGACATGATTTATACGGTCAAAAAGCTCTCGCATTGTTGGCTCACTATTCGCAAGTCAGGTAAAATTTTCCGCAACGGTTTCGATTGACCTCATCTCAACGATCTCTTACTGTATCTGTTGCTCTCGGTCTAACTCCCCGTAGATGCATTGAGCATGGTTATCTATGCAGAAACCGCATGAAGGCCGCCGGTTGTCACATTTTGTTTTCTTCGCACGGCAGCGATGGCAAGCGTTCTGAGCGCGTCTATGCGGCTTTTGTCGAGCCGGGCGCCGTCGTCCCTCCTCCCAGATATCCATACTCATCGCCGCCAGGGCCACAAGGAAGAGACAGAACCGGGAATGGAGTCAGGAGCGGTTTCAGACAGACCAGCATCGTGGTCTGGATCCAAGCTCGGCAAACAAATCGAGAAGGGATCACATACCGGCCGCGGAGTCTGGATTGTGTGATTCGGGGTGAGTTTGACGAAAGAGCCAAAATGTACAGTAGACACACTCCATCTAGTAAGGTGCGGGGGGAATGAGCCGCTCTCTTTAGCGCTAGGCGCAACTGAAGAAAGCCGCCCAGAGAGTCAGTCACATGACACTGGCATCTCATTCCCGGATCTGATTCCAAGCGCCATCTACTTCTGCCCACTCTGGCTCACAGCCCTTCCGACTTCCGAGTCATCTCCAAAGGAGCCCTGGACACTTATACCATGCTGAGCTCCAATGATGACGTCCCATGCTGGGAAAAAAACTGAAACACGTTCCAAATCCAACATTTGCAGGACAGCCATTATGTAATTCAAGACGCCGGAGAAGCTCTGTCTCTAACCACTGCTGTGTGCTGTCTTGAGCGACACGAAGCAGCCGACGGTACGGGACAAAGATAACGGCATGAATTTGTTTGGATTTAATATACTAAATTTAAAAGGCCTGAAGCCCGAATTCAGCATGTCTCAATGCTCCCAAATATCCCCGATTTCACTCATCTTATCTTCAAGCAGCTTTCTCATCCCCTGAATGACCTCCGCGAAGTCGGGGTTGTGATATTGGTTGATGAGCTCCAACGGATCTTTCTCACAATCGAAGAGCTCCCATTCTGGTGGCTCACCACCAGGTCTCGTGCCTGCCAAGCCTAAATCCTTATTATACCTGCAATCGATGTTAGAAATCCTGATATTTCTGCATATATGTCCTGGGCTGGGGGAGGCTGTTTACCAGTAGATGAGCTTGTAGCGCTGATCACGCACGCCGTAGTGAGCTCGGCATTCATGGGGTGAGTCGTTGTGCATCCAGTACCGATGGTAAGCGACCTTTTGCCAGTTTTCCGGCGATTTACCACGGAGGAGCTCTCTGAAGGAGAAGCCTTGCAGGTAGGAGGGGATGGGATAGTTAGCCAGATCCAACCAAAGCGGTGCAAAATCCACATTTGAGACAATATCGTTACACACAGAGCCGGCTTTAATCTCATTTGGATATCTGATAAGAAGGGGCATCTGGAAGGATTCTTCGTATATGAATCGCTTATCAAACCAACCGTGATCTCCTAGAAAAAACCCTTGGTCAGATGTGTAAATTACCATGGTATTGTCCACGACTTCCTTGCCGAGGGTGTCAAGATAATCCAAGATCCTCCCGACATTTTCATCAATGGAATGGACAGTCCGGCAATATCGCTTCATGTACCGCTGATACTTAAAGTGACGCAACTCCTCCTGGGATTTGAATCTGAAGTTCTCTCCCGTCTTCTTGTCAATTAAAACCATAGATGAGACGTCGTCGGGATATGGGATCTTGCGGTCCGGTCTCTGAGGGAAATTCGGTTCATCGAGCTCGCCTACCTCGGACCCGCCTTCTGGCTGGGCAAGTCCGAGATCGTTATATCTCAGGTCTTCAGTCACGCGCATCTTGGCTGCAGCTGCAGCTTGGGCTCGATTCTTGTAGTCATCGTCAAATGTCTCCGGAACCTTGATGTCTTCTTCATATAGCGAGTCGTGCTTCGGATTATTCTCCCACGACCGGTGCGGGGCCTTGTGGTGACACATGATGAAGAATGGTTTCGTCGTGTCTCGGTTGCGGATGAAATCAAGTGTTTTATCAGTGATTATATCGGTCACGTATCCCTTTTCCATGTGTCGACCACCTTGTCCAATGAAGATCGGATCAAAGTATAGACCTTGGCCTGGGAGGACGTCCCAAAAGTCAAAGCCCCGAGGCTCATGATCTGGCCCTTCACCCAAGTGCCATTTACCAATCATTGCTGTCTGGTACCCGGCGTGCTTGAGGTGCTTGTGCACCATTGGAATAACATTGTTTATTTTGTAGTTCAAAGTGAGCACTCCATTCACATGATTGTGCGTTCCGGTTATGATTGCCGCGCGACTCGGTGTGCAGATAGAATTGGTCACATAGCAGTGGTTGAATCGCATCCCTTCGTTGGCGATGCGATCGAGGTTTGGTGTGTGGTTGATTCCGGCACCGTAGCAGCTGATGGCTTTCGCTGCATGGTCATCCGCCATTATGAAGATAATATTTGGCGAAGTCTTCGTCATCTTGGGCATTGAGATACAGCTTGCCCTGAAAAACACTAACGGCTCAAGGGTAGAAAGCAAAGCGAGAAGTGCAGAGTGAATGATCCCCAGTAACCTCCACAACGTCTTTGTCTCTTGTAGAGAAAGGGACGTGAGGATTCTCTTTCCTTTTCGAATTAGAGAAGCAGTCCTGCGCTCGCCGTGCTTTATACGTACATCAAGCTCGCAAAGTATGAATCATATCATGGACTAGAGTTTCATAGCTGCAGTCGTAATAAATGGATTTGCTTGCAAGATGACAAAAAGCTTTCAAAAGCTTCTCGTCCGTGACAGGGTGCTATCCCACGCCGTGATACCCGCCCCTTTGCTTGGTTGCGGGGCATCCGGGGAGACCGGGGACGGCAATGCGGGCCTCCACCATTCGTGCAGGAGGTCCCTGGCCCCCAACTAAGGGTCCGTATATATTTCTACTACAGGATGAACTTGTAATTTCAAAGCTTATCACCATTATTTTGTTCTTCTTTCTTTTTACTCGATTAAAATGCCAATCCATGACAAAAAAGATAAGCGACCCAATTTTCTCATCATTCTTGCTGATGGTAAGAATCTCCCGTGCTTCCCCCACGAGTTTCTGCCTCTTCCAGATCGAGACCACAACGTATGTCATTTATATGGCTAACTGGGAGAATAGATCTAGGATACAGCGACATTGGGTGCTTTGGGAGTGAAATTCGGACCCCTCACCTAGATACTTTAGCGCAGAATGGCGCAAGGTTCACTGACTGTACGTTTGGTTCTTATTTCCATGGGATTCAAGATGTCTGACCAAAGAATCTAGACTACGCAGCGGCAGCTTGCAGCCCGACACGGTCCATGCTGCTGAGTGGCACCGATAACCACATCGCCGGCGTGGGCATGATGAGCGAGAACAAGGGTCGAGTATCAGAAAAGTTCAATGTGAAGGGCTACGAGGGTTTCCTCAACCACGATGTCGCCGCTCTATCCGAGATTCTGCAGGATAACGGCTACCACACACTCATTTCTGGTAAATGGCACCTTGGATACACTCCCGAAACGAACGCTTTCGCACGCGGCTTTGACCGTGCTTTTACACTCCTGGGCGGGCAGAGCAATCACTACGGCTGGGAGCCGCAGCTTGAGGACAAGCATCAGAGTCCTTTCTTCACTCGTGTCAGCCCCCAGTTGTACACGATGGACGGGAGGAAGTACAATGTGAAGCCGAACTTGAATAACGACCCGAGGGGATTCTACTCTTCAGATTCATACACAGACAATCTGATTGATTGGCTCAAGGATCGCTCACCAGAAAATTGTGAAAAACCGTTCTTTGCATACCTGCCCTTTCTTGCGCCGCATCGGCCGTTACAATGCGCCGACGCAGACCGCGACAGGTACGAGGGCGTCTACGAGGACGGCCCAGAGGCCCTTCGTCAGAGACGGCTGAAGCGAATGAAGGAGCTTGGCATCATCCAGCCAGATGTCACAGCCCATGATGTTGTCGCTGGACCAACGAACCGCGAGTGGGACATGATGACGCCGATGGAGCGCAAGCTCAGCGCTCGTGCGATGCAATGCTTTGCCGGAATGGTGGACAGCCTTGATCAGAATGTGGGCAGGATGATCCAGTACTTAAAGCAGAGCGGTGAATTCGACAATACCGTCATCGTCTTCCAGAGTGACAACGGCGCTGAAGGAGCTGATATCGAGGCCCAGCCAACCATGGGGCCGGACGTTGTTGCAACGGTCCGCAAGTATTATGACAATTCATTTGAGAACATTGGACATGCCGACAGCTATGTCTGGTATGGATCACGGTGGGCTCAGGCTAGCACAGCACCAAGTCGACTCTACAAGGCCTTTTCTACAGAGGGAGGAATTCGGGTACCTTTCAGTAAGTGTCTATTGCCCTCGCTCCTCCATCCACGCCCTCCAGTGGCTGTCCGCTAACCCAGTCATTAAGTCTTACATTTTCCAAAATTCTCGAAGCATCTGCAGAACGGAGCTATCATTAGGTCATTCTCAACCGTAATGGACTTGTGTCCTACATTTTTGCAAATGGCCGGCATCCAGCATCCTGCTGATGCCAAAGACGCCATGTTCCGAGGCAGAAAGGTGGCTCCGATGCGTGGTAAATCTTGGCTAGATTTCTTGACTTCTGGGGAGTCAGATGCGCAAGCTCTGGACGGCATTCACGCCGGCAACGACACCTACATGGGATGGGAGCTGTTTGGGCGCGGGGCGGTGCGGAAGGGAGAGTGGAAGCTGGTGAACATCGAGTCCGGCAAAGGCGGAAACGGTTGGCAATTGTACAACATCAGCCGTGATCCCGGCGAAATAGAAGACCTGGGTGAGAAGGAACCGGAGAAGAAAGCAGAACTTTTGCGTCTCTGGGATGATTACGTGCAGAAAACTGGTGTGGTGTGGATACCCCATGAAGATATCCTGAAGATCGGTCAAGACTATGGGTTCAGTCGAGATGACCTGATTGGGGGGAATCATTTGGAGCAGATGAGGGCGTGGATGCACGTCAAGCCAGGTGAGGAGACGAGGAGAGGTCAGGTGAAAAGGGGCGGCTAGGGTATATTAGTGCTCAATTATTTACGCGTACAACATTTGGACCTGAGGTGCTTGGTGTGAAATTTTAGCAGATATACCTAGTCTAGGTCAGGACTGATTTTTTTTCCTGCTGGACAAATATCTTAATCTACACCGCCAGGCCAGCACTAATTATGACTTCCTTCATGAGCGAAACATCACACATCTGCCTAGATACTCCTCTATAGGATGGCACAGCTACGGTTTCACGCTCATGAAACGAATGGTTACTCGTAGAAGACTCGTTATCATTGGGTCCCATCTGGAATTAGTTCACACAAGACTGTAATCTCAAAGACCTAACGAGCGAAAGCAAAAGCTAATGATGGATAATTTGTAGGTCTACCAAGGAAGTTTGCGGCATAAGAGAGCACAGTTTCACAACTCTTGGCTGAGATTCTCACGGTTCGCAGTCGGCACCTTGTGCGACATATAGAGAGCCTGACAAGAGTTACATACATTTCGAGCCCATCAGTAGTACAGCTTCTATTAAATTTTATGCACTGCTTCATGGACCGCAGAATCCGCTGACGATTCCTCATCGTACGCATTGACTGGGGTGCTTTTAAACTTCCTTGCTGAAACCTTCTTCCAGAACAAAATGTTCAGCTCCTCATACGTGCGACCCTTGAACTCCGGCAGGCGGAAAAACGCCCAAACGAGGGACAGGGCACACGTGCCGGCAAAGAAGAAGCCGGTCTTGCCTTTCCAATTTGTCGCTGTAGGGTTCAGCATGTACGGGGTTGCGACGTTGAAAATAATGTTGACCACGTATGAGCCAGCGCGCCCCACTGCGATTGTCTTCGCTCGTACCTGTGTGGCTGAGACCTCGCTGGCAACAGACCACGCAATTGGTCCGACAGTTAAGTCGTAGACGAAAACCCAGATCAGCAACAGAACAGCTTGAGCCCATATAGCGCCGACATTCGTGGCCGGTGCTAGGGAGGCAAAACCAATGATCATAAGAACAAAGAACATCACTAGAAGTCCCCAAAGAAAGATGGTGCGGCGGCCGAACCAATGCAAAAGAAACCAGGAGAGCACAGTACCAGCAATTCCCATGCAAGAGTTGCCAATGCTCATACTGAAGGACTTGTCAGACGACAGACCGGCTTGCTCAAAGAAATAGGTGTTGTAAGCTGACAAGGGCAACCCCGAGAAGGCTTGGATGCTCCAAACCGCGAATGCTATCTCGGTGCGACGAAGGTTTGTGCCTTTAAAGCAGTCCCAGTACGACGAGCCGCCGACCAACTTCTCCTCTTGGGTGGTGCGCAGCATCAGTGCAATCGACTTGTTGGTTGCTTCGCTGTTGGTAAGGCGTTTTAGGTTACGTTCAGCATCTTCAATACGGCCTTTCCGGACCAGCCACCACGGAGATTCAGGACAGAAGGCGATGGCAATGAATAGACAAACTGGCCAGATCCACTGCAAGGAGAAAGGTAAGTCATAGGCCCATTTTCCTTTCATTCCTTGGACTCCTCTCAGGACGCCAGCAGAAATTAGATGTCCAATACTGCAATACGTTTGATCAGCCTTGTTTACTTCATTCTTTGATTTCGCTCGCTCGAGGAGGATACTTACACAGCAGCTAGGTTGATAAAAGTTGTGAGATAACCACGGAGAACGGTTGGACACACTTCAGAAGCAAATATGGGAGCTGTACTATGGAAGATCCCCCAACAGATACCACACAAGAGCTCACCAACTAACAACATAGCAGCCGATGTCGCAAAGACGAGGATGAAGACGAAGGCGATGAGCATCACGCAGGCGGTCAGCATCGTCCTCCTCATCCCGATCTTCTCTCGAACATAGCCATTGAGGCACAAGCCCATGATGATGCCGACGACACTTGCATTCGATAGGCCGGACTGCCAGGGCGCGCTCAGTTGGTAGCCCTTCTTCGCAGGATGACCGAACTTCTTCTGAAAGGACGATTCAGCATATAGCGACTTTATTAAATTTTCATCAAACCCATCCATAACAACAGCCATGCAGACCACGATAGTCCATGCCACAGCTTTGGGATACTGCTTGAGGCCCTGCCAAAAATTTGTCTCGTGTTCCTCCAAGGTAGCTGCTTTCGCATCGTGGAAGATTGTTTTGGCCAGAGCAGCGTCGTTCACAATCTGAGTAACCCCTCCTTTGTCTCCTTTCTCATTTGCAGTCATGATCTCCTCATGGATCTCATGGGAGAGCTTTGAGACGTTCGTTGCCATTTTGGGCGGAGGGTTGAGCGATGATCAGGGGTAAGAAGAAAGTCCTGACACAACTTTGGATCCTCTCTGATCCTGCGTCGTCGAGTGCAGAACAAACGCAGAAGAGAAGGATATGATCTGCTTTTAGGGGCCTTTGAACTGACTATGATGGTGCAATATGTAAGTTGTATTCGTGATTGTAATTTCTTTCCCTCTGTCGACCACAACGATTTGCTTCATGGCTATCATGTCCAATGCTTCGATTCGAGGACGCCACATTCCGGGGACACCGGGGAGATGATCTACAGCAATCGCAGGGGTACTGAACCTTTCCAGCTTGGTGCATGGAGGGGCCTATTGTGGGGTCCAAAAGTTTTAGTTAGGCAAGACTCCGACTCCGCAAGGTACCATGAACGCGGGATGTAAATCACTCCGTACCGTCCTTTTCCTGAGTTTAATTGCCAGTGGAGAATGGAAAGTAGGAAATCTAAAGCGTGGACTCCAAGATGACGATATGGATATGAACGCCGCAAGGAACGATGACATCCCCGTGCTACCCGCCTCGATTATCCGGTCAGCGTAGTTTCACAGCAAAGTAAGCCTCAAAATATCAAGCCCTTTCCAGGATTGTCATTTCTTGAGTCTATCACGTCCGTGCAGGGCCTTTGCTTCTCGGTCCAACCCTTGTCTTGTCCTCTGCCCTGTGCTTGGGTCTTTGCTGCATTGACCGCCGAATGGTTTTCTATCGCCCCCCACCAAAATCTCAGTCATCAAGACCTTACAGTAATCTCCTCAGTCTGTGTATCACTTGACCACTTGCGTGAAGAGAGCCGCCTTCTCAAACTTATTCCACAGTAACCCTGCTGCAATGTTGTAACCATGGAGCCTATGTCACAAAGATTGCTTTCTCGATACTATCACTAATGCTCCCTTCAGGATGATTCTAAGATGCATACCAGATGTTTAAAATATGTGCTAAGAGGGGGCAATCTTCACACAATTGAATTTAATACAGGTGATGGATAACTTCACGTCTTGCCTTAGCTAGGACTAATGTTCAACTTAAATAAGGGTTTTTCCCAGGAGAGATTTACTCTATTATCATAAAAGTACTAGTGCCAGTGGTTGACCCCGGTAACGCACTAACAGGACTTCTAGGTCATATCATGGGTAGTGATCCTATTCAGTGACTTTTACATGCAAAGCAGAGCTTAGAGTGAAAAAGAATTTTTTGAGTCGTTCTTTCTTGCAACTACATGTATACACAACATGTAATTCAATGCTCTTCCCACTCGAACAAATAAACCGGCGTCTGATAACCAGTCGTCCACTTCATCGTATAATAAAAGTAAACGTCCGTCGACTCCTTGTTAACAACGATATCTCGATTGGCCTGGAAACCATATGCGGGAATCGCCGAATTGTTGCCAAGCAGCACGGTCATGAGATACTCGGGGTCGGTCCACGGCCCTTCTGGCCTCGGGGCGGTGGACACATAGAGCTTGCCGTTGGTCTCCTCACCTCCAGTGAAGGTGCCTCCGCCTAACCACACGTACGACCTCCACGGCCGGGAATAATAGAATGTGCCTTGCCCGCCGGCGGTGGCGTTGAGAAAGGCGTCCGTGACGTTGATGTTCGCCGGCCTCTCGGAAGTCCAGACGCCAGCACGGTAGTATTCGTAGCGGGAGATGTCTTCCACAGCGTCAAAATGGACGCGAGCGAGTGATGTCCTGGAGAGCGTAGTAGTCCCACCAGGCAGTCCACCTTGGTAAGTTTGCGCCCAGAGATAGGCATAGCCGTCAACGATGAGATTGCCCGCCGAGCCGTACGAGAACTCATTATCCGCCCAGAAGGTTGGGCTCACGAACTCGGTCTTAGGGAGGATGTCGGAGTGTGCACCCTGTACCTGAGGACTCCAGGTGACTTTATAAAGGGCGGTAGAAGGGTTTGGGTTCAGATTGATGTTATTGGAATGGTGTTTATTCTTAACCCAGGTGTAGGCCACGATCGCGCCTGTGATTGGATCCTCCGACGTGATCAATGGCGGTGAGTCTGGAGAACGAGGATACCGAGTCCCATCGGGACATTTGCCGGATGTATTATTACCACAAAATTCGTCGGATAGCACATAAAAGGGCTCTCTGTTGTTGTTTCCATACTGCAGGAGCTCATGTGTGTATCCTATGTTGTCATCGACATGGCCATCAGAGGGGATTGGAATGAAGGGTGGACCAAAACGGGTCAGGTTCGTATAACTTGCCGAGCCAGCCCAGACAGCTGGCTTGTTGGTGGTGCCGTTGGGAAAGACTGGTTGCGTGTCTCTGCAAACCCAGAGGAGACGATCCGCCCATTTCACTGAACCGCAGGCATCGCGGTTGAGTGTCGGATCGATCGCTACACCTTTGAGCGTCGCGTTCTTCAGGATGGGGTTTCCCTTCAGGCTCTTTTTAAATGCTTTGGCTACGTTGTTGCTTTGCACGGCCCATGTTGAAGCGATTAGAGTGGCCGAGAGGGCCAGCGACGCGAAATGCATATCGATATGCAGAAGTTCGTGATAACAGGTGAAGGTTTTCCCTGGGTAGGCGAACGTTCTTGCAAAGCTGGAGAGACTCACAGCTGTAGCATCACACTACCTGTTTGTTTTATACCATAACAATAACAGCCTGTGCAAATATGACCAGTATCATTGCAGCGATATCAAAAACGAGCAGAGGTTAAGGATACGCGAAGACCCGCAGCTGCTTCCCCGGTCTCCCCATCCGATTCTTCTGTGAAAGGCATCGAAGAATGGGCAAAGCAGTATTAGCAATCTATACTGATCAATAGGCCATTGATTGCATTTTACGCTAATAGGACCTATTCATTGATCACTGTGGTCTTGCAGGATTCCTCCATATCCAGCAGCCGGTTAAAGTCCGAATCCTTCGCTGGGAAGTTCTGGCCAGCCCAAATCTGGCCGTAGACTAAGTATGGCGCAAGGCGGGGCAAAAGGCACGCCATAGAAGGACCACCCAGTTTTTAGTTTTAGTTGGAATTTGGTGGCTATTTCTTTTTTCTGGCTGACAAGGTTTCGGGACTTAGCTGGGGGAGGGACCGGGGTAAACATTTGCCATTTTGTTAGAAGTTTAAGGGTCGGGGAGACCGGGGAGATCATCAATATTGACTGAGATGTCGAAGCAATAAGCCACAACCTTATGTCAACTAGACATCAATTTGCTAATTTTTCGAATGATTATAAACGCTCCACTCTGTTGGTGATTGGTGTAGATTTTAAGGTTACTGGCACTTGGCTCCGTTCGACTGAGCCTGAGGTAAATTATCAGTGCAAATCAGTAGCAACCACTGGCGCGCCGACGCAGGCGAAACGATTCTTATCATATTTGCAGGAGAACTAGTGGGTTGCACGGTTTTGAAAGCAAGATAAAGCGTCGAGGAGGGTCTGCGGTAGAATGTGAAAATTGACTACCCTAAATCTACATGCTACTGAGCTTTCCAGCTATCCACTTCCAAGTCCCTAGTGCGATGGGATCATAAGACTCGGTCATCGGCGGACACCAATGCAGGTCCTCTGATGCGTACTGTCCTTCGATCTCGTTGATCGTGATCTGCATGGCGCTTTCTGAGGCTCCAGCGCTGTTCGTCTCTATGGTTGTGAGCACATCCTGCTGTGGTGGACTCTCATAGTTTATCAGGATCTCGATGCCGGGTTGATAAGCACGCACGTGTGAGATCTTGTTCTGGTTACCTGGATACCAATTGCTGGAGTTGAGGATGGGCTCATAGGTAGTGTGGTTGTAATCAAGCAGCACCTGGTAGAAGCCTGCGTCGCAAATCGAGCAGTTCAAAGGAACGGTGTTCGACCCGTCGGTCGGCCAAGGGTTCATCATGATATGCTTGAAACCAGCCGATACGCAGTAATCAATCATATTTTGAATCCCCGTTGAGCCGTAGTCTTCGTAGAAACCTTGCAGGTTTTCAAGGCGGATATAATCGCTGTACGGCTTATATCCAGACGCGATATCATAATTCGCTTGCGTGTCGATATCGCTGTCGCTCGGTGAACCTCCCACAGCCGGGACTATGATGATGCTTCTGTTTGCCAGGCTGTCAATGATTGACTCATATTGAGACGGATTTTTCACATTGAGAAGGAAAGGCACCATGGCAGTAATCGGAGGATCGACTTTGTCCCAGTGATTCAAGAACTGGGTGTCGTTGTATGGTAGACCTTTGCCTGTCGGAAGCGCATACACCATATGCAGAGGTCTGTCATATACCCCAGCAGCAGTCAATGTAGGGCGCAGCAGCAAAACTGCCATGGTAAAGATACCCATAAACCCCATTTTGGATCAGGCTGATTTAACCCAGTGATGATGTTTTGTGGCACAAGAAAACAACTGAACGTGGAAGCCGAGAAGATGTCTTTCTTGCCTCAGGGGATGGATCCCGCGATAGGGATAGGATGGACTGCCTTTATAGTGCCGATTCTCACATTCAGGAGTATGCACTGGCATAAATTGTAACTTGCGAAGCAAATCCGTAGAGAAACCGTAGCCTACGTCTACAGTCCACACTCTTTACTGCTTCTGGACAGCGTTATTGTCGCCGGGGAGACCGGGGGCTTTTCAGTAGCATGTGGCAAACCGGCTTTTGGCAGCCACAATGCGTGACCTCTTGGAAATTGTGATATTTGCATGACAAATGATAGCCATTTATTTGAAACATGGATCCTGAAGTGTTCGTGCACACTCTGGGTCTAGTTGCGGATTGTAGTTTGAGGTAAAAATGCACCAGTCTTGAATGCGAGCCGGAGGCGTAAAATGGCGATTAGCCCGCATGAGATGACGCAGTCTGTGGCTTAGAAGACGGGTAGATAGTCCACATGCTAAAAAAGTTGCAGATTGCTAATACCGAAAGACATGCGATGGAAGGCAAAACTGACTGCGTGGGTACGCGAACTAGTATGGCCTCTCTTTTAAAAGTTTTCTGTTGATTCCTCTACTTCCTGACTACGTCAATTTTTTGACAGCATTGGTGTCAGCATGCAAAACTTATCCAATCATGGAGATAATATCTTGGCTACTGTTCCATAGGCTTTGCGGTTCTTATCCTCTGACCCTGGTCCCTCTGCAGGCGTTGCCGCCTTCCGCGCCAGCCTGTCTGGGGGGTACATGCTACCCTGGAGTCTGGCCATGGTAGGGAAGAGTCCGGCTACAAAGAGTGAGGCGCGGAAGTGGGTGATTCGATGTCTTCAAAGCATCGGTAGGAACACAGGCCTCTTAATAGCGTTGGATTTTGCGGACCAAATAGTGGAAATAGACCAACTGACTAGCTGAGCATTCTCTTCCTTCGTTTATTCCTACAAATATTTTGACCTAAGTCGCCATTATGTACACCATATATACACACATCGGAACTAGAGAGCGTGGACGGTGATCCGAAAGGAGCTGCCATAGAGTAGGCGCCCCACAATCAAACCCTGGAGAGGGTTTTAACCGGAGTGCAGTAAGAGGCGAACCTTGCGCATCCAGGTGCATCCACGTACCTTATTACAGTTACGACCAGTCCCCAGCAGGGGCAATGATCAACAACGCTAGTAGCTCTGGGAACAAGGGACAGTCTCAACAAGGGCATTATTCGGGATTTGGAGTCCGCCCGTGCAGTCATACATACGAACTATGCCTTCATACATCAGCACCAAGGAGCTTTGATTGGTATAGCAAGTCTCTCTATTATTGTTGCTAGGTTGTGTAGTACTTTAGGCTACTCAGCTCGGTACCAACATTCGAAATATTATATCCATTTCTCGAATTGGAGTAATGCTCTATCTGTTAAGTCTAGAAAAGGGCGTAGCTGTATTTTCCACCATATTATGCCGTCTCTAGCAGCATGGTATATTATGAGAAGAAGAATAGGATGCCAATTCTTGGAGCTCCGCTAGCTAAATCAGAGATTACCCTATTCACGGGTTGAAAAGCCTCCACGTAGGTAATCAGTCTTTCCAACACTTAGGATTATGAAATACAAGCGTATTTACATCATTGAATATTATGGTATTTGCCATGTAGTATTGAGTTGCATGAATGACCAACATGCTGTAACCGCGGAGAGGCCCCGGCTGTAACCATCACGGGGTGTGACCCTTCGCTGCTCCCTACCTACGTAGTATTCCTCAACCGGATAACTAACCGCACAACTGACAGGCACTTGACACCGGGAGAACGTGCCGACGTCTCCCATCTTAAGAGTTAATAACACAATGGGTCAGATGGGCAACCTTTTATAAGACATCAGTTTATTTTCTCTGCTTTTCCCTGGTACAGTCCTCAGCAGATAAAGCTCTATTATGTTACCCCTGTCTTCTTTTTACTATGGCTGTTAACGTTGCAGACATACCGCCGGGAACTCCGAGTCGTACCAGTCTGCGATTTGGCTGCTATATACTGTTCGGACTTGCGTCAATCGCTGTTCTAGCTAGGTAAGTGCCTCATTCTTCAATTTTAGGTCTGGAAAATTGTACTGACGGTTTGGTTTCCTTAGGGTGTACGTCCGAGTGGTTTTAGTACGAACGAGAGGGTTTGATGATCTTCTTATCTTTGGCGCCTGGGTTGGACTGTTCTGCTCATACGTAAAAGAGTTTTACTAAGAAACATGCAGGTCTCTGAGGCATTGGTTATTGTGTTTGTCAAGCTTCAATTCGACAATGGAGTTGGATGGCACATTGCAACACTAGCACAGCTTCCTAACGCACCAGAAATATTAACTAGGTTCATCCTGGTGAGCAGAATAGAACCTCAGTTGACTTGACGTACTGTTCTTTTGCTAACAATACACAGTGGCCATGGGTTACTCAGATCCTCTATTATTTTGGACTGGGTTGCATTAAAGCANAGCATTGCAGCACTCTACCTTCGGATGACCGTCAACCCTCTCCATCGTAAAATCCTTTGGGGAACTCTTGTGTTCATTTTACTACAAGGTTCTACCTCTGCCATTGTAAGTCCAGTTACATTTTATCCCGTCTTCGTCTTTAACTAGCAAATAATAATCCTGATTAGGTTGTTGGTGGTTTCCTCTGCACACCTCTTAATCAAGTGTGGACAGATCCCTCAGCAATCGGAGGGCCAACTTGCATTAATATCCTTACATTCAATTACTACAATGCGGCATTATTTATTGCAACCGATATCTTCCTCGCTGCTGCTCCAATAGTAGTACTCAGAAATCTGAAAATGAACCGCAAGAAAAAAGGTTAGTCACAATGGATCTTCCTCTAGAAGGTGTGGACAGTATGTGTATAGTTTTCAATGTGCTAATTGGGATAGCTGCACTCGGAATAATGTTTTCACTTGGTATTTTTGCAATTGCTGGTACAGTTGCACGCCAAGTGACCAACGCGATCGCGATCACTCGAACTTCGGATTTTACCTGGTAATAAATACCTCCTATTTTCTAAGAAGCAGAGTATTCTCTGATGCTTCTGCCTAAGACGGAATCGCGGAACTACGCTGACTGGTACATTGTATTTAGGTGGTGGGCTGCAACTGCGCTCTGCTCTGTTCTCGAGTCCAGCCTGGGTATCATATTTGTTTGCGTTCCTGCTCTAGCTCCTCTGTTTACCACATGGGTGGGGGAATCCTCAAACGCCAGATACCACGAAACTCCCAATGGTCCCGAAGAAGCGTCCGATCAACCCCCAACGTTTGGTAAACTAGGTTTTAGGCAAAAGCGGAAGCCGAACGACGAAAGTATTTTATACGAGACAGAGATTACCAAAAAGGGCGCGAATAATGAGAGGAATACAGTGGTGGAAAATTATGAGATGGACAACAACATGGAAAGGTTCACTGGGGATAGCGGGAGCGAACGAAGGATCCTATCGGAGGAAGAAAGACCCAGAGAGGTAGACTCGAGAGACAAGGACAAGAGAAGAAGTATCCGAGTGGAAAGTTAATGCGGTATGATCAGAAACGGGATCGCTGCTGCATATTGTAAAGCGTTCCAGCGATCTTATGTTTACAAAACGGTATTTTGGTAATGAGATAATTCAGATAGCGTTAGCGTGATTCAGAAATTATAAATGTAGGAGCATAGAAGAGGCTCTTCCCGGTATCCCGTCATTGTGTGCCGAAAATTGACGGATGGAGAACAGAGCCCTAATTTAAGATCATGATTCTTGCGTCAATACGATGTGGTGTCCATTACGCGGAATTTCCCCAATGCTACGCGGTTCGGCTTAATTTGTGATTGAAGTCTTGTTTGGCCCTCACAATGATCCATGTTAATATGCAGGGGAAACGGGCCTTGCCACGGTTGTATTCCTATACCGCTACATCCCCATGATCCCCTACTTAAAGGCCCTCTAAATGTTGGAGGCGATGCGACCCAATAATACACCGTAATCTCGTAGTGAGTCCAGATGTGTCATACGATCATTTGCTACATAGAGCAATCTGCCAAATACCTGAATTCACAGAGATGTTGGGTTGGCAGAGTTGGGACTTGAATATGAGCTCCAAATATAAGGCGGCCTTGGACACTAATGTTGCATAGTAGTAAGTGAAAGTCCAAACACCTGCGTTCTCAAGAGCCTTAACCGGCATTTAATCCGAGTTAAAATTCCTTTCCGACAATTGGTCTCCACTTCCGGACGCCTGATACCACCTTGAATGATGATGGGCCGGCACAACCTATATTTCCCTCCGTAAATGAGTGACTCGACACACCGGGGTTAATAGCTCTAACTACTTTTAGAGATACTGTCGCAGTTACGCTCCCTTAACTGTAACCAAAAGACCCTATTCGGATTGCCATGCATATTCTGAATCCCTAGCACATATCCCAGAAGAAGTTATGTCGACTGTCGCTGCTGGCAGGATTGGCACATGTAGCCCGGCAATTTATTATTCCTTCATAATCTTCAACGTCTTCAACAGAAAGGCGTTCATCTCAGTGATATAATCATAGTCTTTCGTAACAGGGCGCGAGGGCTTAAAGTCGTATATCCCTGGCTATGGCAGATTCGTACGCATCGCAAGCAGAAGTTGCTTCTCTGGTTGCAAATGTTGACAAAGCAGCAAAAAGCTTCGAAGAAGCCACCGTTGGTGATGTGCATGCGGCTCGCCGCAGCTTGCATCTTGAGGTCCAGAGGTTGTTGTCCGCATTAGAGGAGCCTAATCAAGAGGTTTGGGCTAGAATCTTCCAGGTGATTTTCCATGTCGCATACACAGGTCAGTTGCTTACAATCTGTAAAGATCAATGTTAGTGCTGCAGTTGAGATCGTGTCAAATCTGGGATTATGGAACAAGTTCGAAGGAGGCAAGACGGTGTCTCTCGCTGAAATAGTAGAGCTCACCAAAGCCGACGAGATAATGATCGGTAAACCCATTCATCAGCTTCATTCAGCAGCCAGACTTTTCTAACTTGCTTGATTCTCAAGTACGAATCTTCCGTCAGCTCACCGCCGCGGGTGTACTTGCAGATGTTGACGGCCCTGGATATGTTCTCACCAGTCTCGGTCAACCTTACCTGAACCCCGACCACCTCGCCTTTAATAATCTACTATTTCAAGATATCTTATCGTGCATATTGGATATGCCCCGCACTCTCGCGGAGCACGCATACAAAGCACCGACCAAGGAATCCGGGACACCTTACAAGTGGGCTAGGGGAGAGGAACTCTGGACGTGGTTAGGTTCCCACCCAGACAGGGCCCAGCAAATGGTCGCAGGTATGAGGTCACACAATACCGGATATGTTTCCGGAGATGCATATCCATTTGGTGAAGAGCTCGCAAAGTACGACTTGAAAGACGATGATGTTGCGATTGTAGACATTGCGGGTGGCCAGGGTCACATTATGGAAGATGTGCGCAAGAGATATCCTAACATTAAAGGGCGACTCATTGTCCAAGATTTAGAATCTACATTTAAGGCAGTCTCAGGGCCGCCACCAGGCGTGGAGTTCATGGTCTACGATATCTTCACGCCACAGCCATTAAAGAACGCCGCTATCTATTACTACCGCCACATCTTCCATGATTGGAACGACCAAGACTGTACACTTTTTCTGCAACAAGTTGTGCCGTTGCTAAAGGATCAACCAAAAAGCAAATTATTATTGGCTGACTTAGTCTTGCCTGATAAAAATGTCACAATGCAAGATGCAATAAGAGATTTCTCCATGTTCACAATCGGTGGTTTAGAGAGGAACGAGTCGCAGTGGAGTGAACTACTGAAGAAGAGTGGATTGAAAATAAAGAAGATTTGGAGGGGAAGTGAACCCGAAGCTGTAGTTGAATGCGAGCTGCTTTAAGCAACACTGTTAGTGTTAGGAATGATAGTGTGAATAACTGGTAATCTCCTTATAGCGTTCTAAGTGATGCAGCAATGGTGATCTCGATCCTTAGTGTGACTGCTACCATTTTCGTTAACCTTTATTGGTCATATCATACTGAAATAACGCGTTACCCAACTCTACTTCGATGATACACCCAACAGACTGTGGCTGTCTCCAGATCTTGACGACCCCCAGCACTGAAACTCTAATAATCTGCCTCCACACGCTCTCGGTTCTCTCCTTGGCTGCAAGACACGCCACCACAGTGATATAAGACAGGGACACACGTGCGAGTGCCTTGACAGGACTGCTTAGGCTTCCGTGGATCAGCAGCTTTGAGTATCTGTTCTCCTTGGCGCCAGCTATATCTTGGAGGAGTTTGGTGGGCGAATCATCGGGCCGGACATTCAACACGTTATGCATAAAATAAACACGCGCACCCTTGATAGGCTTGGGGTGGATGGAGTCATGAGCTTGGGATGAGGTGGATCGATCTACACGTACATTATCGATGGCCCAAATTATGGACGTGATCGCCAGATTTTTATGAGTGGAGTCGGCAAGCGGAAAGCAAAACAGAGGCGAACGCTCATTACAAGGGGACAACTTCAGCCGCGTCGGCAATTGGTAACGGCTTGCTTGCAACAGCCGAATCGAAATGTTAGAAAGGCCTTCACAAGCCCGGGGAATGGCACCCGGTGGCACGGAGACAACTTTAAACTTGAAGCTTGGAGCCTCCCTGAACGAGGATCATACGTAGATGACGGATCAGCGAGTCTATTAACCCATAACCTATCAGAAAGCTTTGCCGTGCTTGTCCTGAAAACGCGGCTTAATACGGAGTATACCAATGAGCATCTTTAATTACAGATTCTGAATCTAATCTATTACTACAAAATAAAAGATGAGGGTGAATGGAATGCATCGTATTAGTACTAGGCTCCACTTGATCTATAAAGTCGTTACGGTTAATTCATCGCAGGTCGGAGGTTGGGCTGCAAGTGTTGGAGGGGTTGAAACATTGGGTTGCGCGCATGACACCTCATCTAATAGCTTAAAAATGTCCGTCTCCGTTTACCGCACACCACGCTTTAATACGTCCATCCTAATGTCTACCAAATTCCTCTTCGAGAAGATTCCTCCAGGTTGTATTCGACTCTTTGAATTACAACCCGGAGATCGCAATACTCCGCTCCATGGAAGACTCCGCACAGTCCTGTTGCAGGATGGCCCACCATTTGAAGCCCTGTCATATACTTGGGGATCTTTGACAGCATCGTCAACTTTGTTCTCCGACGAATGCCCATTGCCATTGACCGAGAATCTCGCACAAGCATTGCTGCGATTGCGATATGTAGACAAGACCCGCACCCTATGGATTGATCAGATTTGTATCAACCAGCAAGATGGAGCGGAGCAAGCTCAACAAGTAAGTATAATGGGCCAAATTTATCGAGCCGCTGAGGTAGTCAACATCTGGCTGGGTGAAGAAAATGAGGACACCGAGCTTGCCTGGGATCAAATTCAGGCTTTTCAAAGGACTTTTCGTGACCCAGAAGAGGTCGATGATGATGGGAACCCAATCCCGCATGTGATTACGACCCTTGGCATATTGTCTCTTAGATCTCCTCGATGGATGGCTCTGACAGACATGTTTAAGCGCTCGTATTTCCGTAGAATGTGGATTGTTCAGGAANGTCGTACTCGGTTCGAAATGCATAGTTCATTGCGGATCATTTGTGACTTCATGGGAAATTTTGGCCAGGAGTTCTCTCTGTCTCGGAGCAGATGAGGTACAGCAGGCAGAGGCTCATTATACAGTGAGAATGATCAGTGGTCTGAAAAGGCAGCTGGCTAACCATAAACCACGTCTGTTGGTTACTATTCTCGATAATACTTTCAATCTGCAATGTACAGATCCGAAAGATAAGATATACGGGATCCTAGGTCTTGTAACCGATCTAAACCAAGGAGAGCTTAGTCCAGACTATAGTCTCTCGCACGAGGGAATCTATCACCAAATCACTCGCTTCTGTATAGAGAAGTATCACTCGCCGACTATTCTTTGCAACGTGCGACATCCCAAGAACTTTATCAATTTGCCATCCTGGGTGCCTGACTGGACTGCTACCACAAACATCCAAAAGTCGCTTGGACACAAGGATGCAGAGAGATATTCTGCAACTGCGGACCAGACTGCAATATTCCATTTTGCTGATGAGACTCGGACACTTTGTGTGCAGGGTCAGAGAATCGATCGCATTCAAAACTTGGGCTCTATTATGCCGTCCACAGAAAACGGAAATTCCATCCTTGAATGGAAAGACTTTATCAGCCCAGCCTTACCATATTTCACCGAAGAAGCACCTCGTACCGTTCTCTGGCGACTGCTGCTCGCCGATGGCAACACACGAGGACCTGCTTCTGATAGGGCCCGAAACCGGCTGTATGATGCACACGAGAATCTAATTGTACGTAACGGGCTTCCTAAAGGGGCCCCTTGGGAACCAATAGATGAGATGAGTATTGTAAATACGAGCTCTCTGCAGTTTACTGCGCTTGCCTTGACAGCATCTCTGGGAAGAAGAGTCGCCATTACCAAGAAGGGATATATTGGTCTGGTGCCACCGGATGCTCAGGTAGGTGATGAAATATGTGCTTTGTATGGTGCACCAGTTTTATTTGTGCTTCGCGCTATACCTACTGAGTCTGATTGTCATTTATTGGTTGGCGAATCCTATTTGCAAGGCTGGATGGACGGCACTCTCCTCCGTGGGACGAAAGTAGAGTTCAGAATAAGATAACACAAGGGCGTACCAAAGACACTATCTGGTAGCAAGCAGACTAAAAAAAAAAAATAACACGTGCTTCATGGCTACACATCGATATTCTGATTTGGTAGATTCTGGTATATTTTTTTCGGAAAGCGTATAGTTGCTGATTTTCTCATGTTTCTCAGTTGACCTAAAATAGTTGAAATTAGAGAACAGATGATAAACGCGGACGCTGCCGTGAAGAAATTGGTTCCCAGGATCCTCTCTATGGCTGGTTCATGCTCAGGATCGTGATCCCGATAGACGGGGAGAGCAAAATAGACTGTCACCAAGAAAGATTTCGACTGATATATGTGCCAATTCAAGATTGATGACATCTCTTTGTGGAGCATAGTCAAATTGTGTAGCCGACATACTTAAGGACAAGTGTTTGAGTAATGGTAGATACATGTGGAAAAGTGGCAAGTTATAGGACGAGCGATTGGAGATCCAATAAATGGAGAAGGTGTACAAGGGCTGCTGTCTTTTTGTTATGATGAACATTGATGTATTTGTATTTTGTGTTTTTAGCAAGTCATATGTGAATTAGCTACCTTTTGATTTCTGACTCGTCTCCTCAATCCCTATTCAGGAATGACCAGGACTAATTGATTGTGTACCTGCAACTCTGACACCATCCCACTTCCTGCTATATAAATTGGCACACCACACACACTGCGCAGATACTTTCAGCACAACACTCAGTAAGCAAACTCAAAGGCAAAGGCGGTGTCTGTGGTAACCTGGTAAATAGGAAATGTTACAGAGCCATCAGAGTACTGGTGGGAATACCATCCTAGATCGATTGGGCTGTTAATCTCGCCCCACTGCGGATACTGCTCAACCGCAGGAAACCCGTATGTATGAATATCC
The DNA here is from genome assembly GCA_000743665.3 of Scytalidium sp. 3C. NCBI lineage: Eukaryota > Fungi > Ascomycota > Leotiomycetes > Scytalidium > Scytalidium sp. 3C. Next base: position 114,329 of record JMRO03000083.1, on the reverse strand, counting down.
AAACTGCCGCTGGCTGGAAGACCAAGAGAAGTCAGGCCATCTAGAGTTAATTCCCAGGTCCCAGTCTTAACACGCACACCCACCAGGACACGTGCTAAGCCCTGATCGGCTGTAGCATAGGCATCCAATGCAAGATCTGAGGAAGGTGTAGTTCCGTACCGGCTTCCTGTCATTTTGAGATTATAATACTTATAAACTTCATAGTCACCAACAGGAAAATAGCCAGTGGAGGTTGCACTATAATTGCCTAGGGCATCTGGCTTGCCAATGAGACTGGCCATGAAGTCATGGAGTTGATAACCGCTGAGCCAGTTACCTCGGAGGCCGTAAGCGTTGATTCTTTCAAGCTGGGCAATCCACCACGCAGATCCAGAGGGAACCTGTTCCTTGAAGACGCCATATTCATTAATATTGATAGTGCGAGGAGGGAGGTTGTATTCTTCCAGATAACCAAGTAATCCAGCGTGGGCAGAGAGCAAATCCCCGCCTCCACCTTCCATATGCCAGGCATATTGGTCTGGGATACTATTATTCTGAGAAATGAAGGAACACCAATTCGCAAACCAACTATTATTAAGAGGTTCGCCAGCACTTGCAGGGCCAGATAAAAGCACCTTGCTTCCAAATTCTGCACTGTGTTGCATTAGCTCTGTGCAGATATTTTATTTTTTTCATTGACTCACCGGAATTTATAGTATGTGCGTCCCCACATCTCCAAATATTGTTCTTGTGTGCGAGCCCAGAATCCAGCACCATCAGGTTCATTCCAAATGTCAACGATTATATCTTTGGTCATATCATTGGCTTTCATATCGGAAAAAAGAGTAGCAAGATAAGTATCCCAGCTTGTCCAATCTCCGTTATCTCCAGGATATGGAGCTGACGAGTTTTGTGTTCCATCTGCTCCCCAAAGGTCATGGATGAGAAACACAAACTGACCTCCATGCTTGAGGGTAGTTTTGTAGTTTGATAGTGCCGACTTGAACCGATTCTGTCCAAATATTATTGTTAATATAAAAACTGATGGTCACTTTTTACGTGCTCATACCTTATAATTGGTCAAGCCCCAAATCCATCCAAGCGCGGGAGAAGGTAATTGAGCCCCACCAGCTCGTTCATATCGCCAACCAATATCTCTGAAGAATTCGTCCTATTCCTGCCTTAGCAAGCAGGTCCTCATAACAGCAAACCAAACTCAAACTTACTGGGATCTGATTCCCGTTTTCAGGGAGACCATATAGAGTTCCTGAAGCGAGGTGCTCTGGAGCTCCAGTGTTATTGGCAAAGTTCACCACCGCTGCAGTTGTCGCGAGGGTTCCAGTGATGAACACCGAGGATAGAAAAGCAACTAGATGCATCTTGCAAGGAACAATGGACTGAGTTGAGAAAGATACTTTGCAGTTCGAAGGGAAAAGCAGTCGAGGGTATTCGCATGGTTATAATTTATAGGGCCGGGAGAGCTTTCTCGCCCGATTGCTCTTCCGACGCATCTGTGTTGGATGTTTTGCCGGTAGCTTCTGGAATAGGCAAGGGATTCAAAGTCATTGCAACGATACTTGAGCGAATTGATACTGCGGGGTCGAGATCTGGGGTACACATCGCCTTCCAACGGGAGGAGGCGGGGTGGACTGCACCTTTACAACTTCTCTGCGGAGATCGAACGGCATGTTTAAACCCCACTAAGAATACAAGCGCTCCAATATGGACGCGATTCAGCTCTCTCGTTTTGGTTGGGATGATTAGCGTCTCTAGCCATTGCGCAGGGCAAAAGTAATGTAACATGGATCTTTTTAGACGCTGTTGACAACTCGATTGCTACGAAGTAAGCATTACAGTATTGGTGATAGCGTGGATGCAACTCGGGTCGTGACCTCTGCAACATGCTCCACCCCCACCGGAGGAGATATGGAGATCGGGCGACGACAAAAGCGCAGATGAGCTAGGAGCTTTTCCACACGCTGCTCCTTACATACGACGGGTGCTAAGACCCAGTAACTTAATTCATCATCCCTCAGTATTTTTATTGGAGCGGTTATGAAGTTCCGTGGATTAAAAGAATTACTCTTTATGGAATGTCGTATATACGTTTATATTTCTAATTCCTATCTATGTTTCAAGATCTAGAAATAAACAAGTCTATTCAAANATTTACTCAAGATCTTATTTGAAAATCCTAGGACATGATGAATATACCAAAAAGGCCAAGCCATTCGTTCTAGGGCACCCGGCCACTTCCAGGTTACCCAGTACCGATTGCGTCTTCTAACGAGTCAAGCCTTAATGTTTTCTGCGAATACCTACTCTCATATGGCCCTTCCCCCCGCGATTGTCGCGAAGACAGTATGGAATGAACTTTAGTTGTTGAACATCCGGCCTTTCCTTCAAAGTTGCTTCGCCAAGGGTTGCGAAAGGACCAGGAGACTTCTCTCCTACAAGGAAGGACGCCGAATTGTGTGCAGTTAAAGCAATGTACGGCTCTCCAATTTTTGAGTCAGATATCACTTCTTCGGTAATATCCCCGGTGGGTTCCAACACAAGACTCTTGAAGTGGTCCTCTACCCATGGGTTATCGAAGTCTTCGAGACAATATATGAGTGGGCCTCTGGCAAGCGCCACGATGTCTTGGTTCGTATATGGATGAGGCGTAACGAACCGTGGTTTGAGGGGAATCTCAAGCTCAAAAGTATGGTGATTTTTGAGCCAATCCGGAGAAAGGGTCAAATATCCTTTCTCAAGCACAGTATCAGGCCCGCTCGGCGAAAGCTGTTTTCCCGTTAGACAATTCAACAATGTTGGCCTGGGTTGTCTTACCTTCCAGTCTGCTGCCCAACCGGGGATTCTGAGCTTGATGGTAATCGCTACTTCGGAAGTACTTCGAAGAAAAAAGGTGATTTTACCATCCCACGGCCAATTGGACTTCTGCTCCAGTTCCACGGTGACATCTCCAACGGGAATCTTGAGTATCGCCGAGGAGTACAAATGCACGGCAACTTCTACCGATTTACTCTTTCCGTCTTCTTTATAAGTCCATAAGTAACCTCCAATGTAGCCTAGAAGCCTGGCCATATTTGGAGGGCAGCAAGCACATGTGAACCACTCCGCGCGTTTCGATAGATCCGTGTCCGTAGATGCTAGCTGATTGACATAGGTAAATTGCTTCCCATTGGTTGACATACCGGTGAGCACGGCATTGTAGAAGCATAGTTCCATCACATCTGCGAATCTTCCATCTAGATCTATCTAGTCCTGGTCAGTATTTGAACAGCAAGATGTTGGCGATTTACATACCTGAAGCATCCGTTCGGCCAGCATCATGACACCAATTCCAGCGCACGTCTCAGCATAGCACCCGCCCTCATCGGTCCCAGATGGCAGGAAATAGTCAATTCCGAAGCCTTCCCATTGTTTCATAGAACCAATTCCTCCCGTCAGATACATTTTCTTGTCTACCATGTTGGTCCACAGGCGGTCTAGCGCATTTCTCAGGGCATCCGTATTACCAGGATCGCCAATTCGGACAAGGTCAGCCACCGCTGTCAGAAGATACATCGCCCGCACACTGTGGCCCTCGATTGTGTCTTGTTCGATAATTGGTTTATGGGCTTGTTGATACCTGCTCTTGATTTTAGCATTTGTGGCTCTGTGAAAAAGGCAGGTCGTCTCACCAGAAGCTTCTTGGTTCTGTCCAATAGGCAGGCCTTTCGTGCTCCCCTTCTCCTCGGAGTTCTGCTTCCACGTCATAATAATGCCGACCATCTTGACCATGCGGATTCCCACGTTCCTCGATAAAATATTGTGCCAACGCTCGATGCCGTGGGTCTTTCGTCTTTTCGAAGAGCCGAAGGAGAGCAAGCTCGATCTCTGGATGGCCAGGATAGCCATGCTTCTGATCTGGGCCTGGGCCAAATGTTTTGCTTAATAAGTCGACGTATTTGAGGATTGGTTGTAGCATAGAATCATTTCGGTAGTATTCTTGGTGCGCGAGCGCACTTTCGATCAAATGTCCTGCATTGTACCTTGGTTCGGCATTAATTATTTTATACCCTCAGGTGGGGAGGGCATTGCATCCTTACAGCTCATGAAGATCTCTCAGGTTGGTGAATCGGCCCTTGGGGTCAACAACCGTAAAGTGGATGTTCAAATATCCATCCTCCTGCTGAGCAGATCTGATCATTTCTACTAGCTCTTTGACAGCCGTATCAATCTCGGCATTGTATTTCCAGCTTAGGAAATAGCAAGCCCCTTCTATCCATTTTGCAACATCAGAGTCCCAAAATAAATGATTCGGTACAGGCCACACATTTGGCTTGTCTGAGTATGAAGGGTGCCATTGCAACTTGAACGCGTCATATCGACCCGTTTCCTTCAAAACATTTAATTGATACAGCAATGTATTCTCATACACAACTTGTCGCCTTCGAGAAATGAATGACGGCGACGAAAAAGTCGTGCTAACGAAGGCTTTCTGCGGGTAAGCCATGGCTGAATCAATGGTGACGATTTTCAATCAGGAAATTCAGTGGCTCAAAACGAACCACCTCGTATCTATTTAACCCGACAGCTGTCTTATGCAAGGGGCAGGAAATAAATTCTATCCCACGTGAGCTTGGTTCAGGTGGTCGATGCTCTGATCAACCCTGCAAGGTGGTTCTTCCCCCACCGGTGTGGCGATGTAGCGCGCATCAATGGTGCCGCGAGCGCTTCAAGTCAGAATCTACCTTCAAGGAAGACATTGAGACACCGATCGAGGTTATAGTGGAAAGAACAGAAAACTTAGAATATTTTTATATTGTTATTACGTGCTATTTAATTGCTAGGACCCCTAGTGCCTTGACGTGCACCAGAGGATCCTCCACGCAACATGGCACCTGCGGCATTATGCCATGTACGGTGTCCTGCGATACTCTTCGGGCTCTTTTCGTGCGAGCTTTTGAGTCCCAGCTTAGGAAACACTCCTGATTGTTCGTCAGTGGTCAAGCCGGTCTGGACCGATTGACCAGCTGAGAGCCAGTAGGTCGTCATGAAAACATAGAGTTGGCTCCAGCCTCGCATGTAATTAGATAACTAGCTACAATATCTTCAGGGCTACGGAAAATAGCCTAACCTTGATCAGCCCCACACATACCGCTGCCCCAGACCTTCCCCCAACTCCCCGCGTCTCCCCCACCGGGGTTCCGCAGGCGCTTCTCCAGGGTGCATTCTAGATTTGCCTTGGCTTTGGTGACATTACCGGGATTCGGTAAGTATATGTATACTAGAATTTCTACGCTGTAGAGATACGACTGTCTTCTCCACGTTCTAATCACCTCTTAATTAAGAGAGGGCAGAGCAGTTGGGTCCCGATTTCAGCGACGTGGTCTCGTATTCAAACACCAAGCACGCCTCACTCCTCCTGACCTCCAAGTATTGACGGGGGTTCATTACATATCTCGTTGCTATCATCAAGGGATAACCACATCCTTTGATGTTCCATCCGCCGTCAAATACCTCTTGAACCCCAAAACACCAACGTCCTCGAGATCAGTATGGTAGCAGGAAACGATCTGAAGATGGAGTCAATCGCTCCCACCGAGCAGGAGCTCAAGGGGTTTGACCTGAACAACCCTGAGATTGTCGAGCTCATCCACCACGCACAACAGAGCGACGCCGCAGATCGTCTGTTGACGATTCGTGAGGCGTTGAGCAAGTACAAAAGAGCCGTGTTCTGGGCCATGTTTTTGTCTACTAGCTTGATAATGGAAGGATATGACTTAGTCATTGTGAGTGGTCATTTTCGAATCACTTGTCTTGCCATCCAAGTACGGGAGAACTCCGCTAACGTCCTGAACACAGATTACCTCGTTCTACGGCCAGACGCAATTTCAGAAACGGTTCGGTCAAGTTGACCCTTCTACGGGAAAAAGGTACATCTCCGCCCCATGGCAGTCGGGCCTGTCCAACTCCTCGCTTGTCGGTCAGCTGGCCGGCCTGATAGTCAACGCATACGCTCAAGATCGCTTCGGATGCAGAATGACCATGATGACTTTCATGGCATGGATGACGGTGATGATTTTCATCCCCGTTTTTGCACCCTCCTTACCTATTTTAGCGTGGGGAGAGGCGATGTGTGGTGTCTCATGGGGGGTTTTCCAGGTAGGTTCCGAAGTCGCATCTAGAAGGGGTATCCTAGCTGATGCAACCATTCCCAGACCCTTTCCACAACATATGCTTCCGAAGTTGTTCCCACCGTACTTAGGCCCTACGTTACCGCATATGTCTGCATGTGCTGGGGAGCAGGTATTCTGCTCTCCTCGGGAGTCGTCCGAGCCGTAGCAGGTCTCAGCGGCAATCTAGCTTGGCGATTGCCTTTCGTTCTTCAATGGATTTGGCCAGTCCCGCTCTTTATAGGCGCTTACCTTGCGCCCGAATCACCGTGGAATGCTGTCAGAAGAGGCAAATTCGAGGAAGCAAGAAAAGCGCTCAAGCGCCTACGTACACCATCCCCAGAAAGCGACTTCGAGATCGAAGCCACACTGGCCTACATTCAGCACACCACAGCCATTGAGAAGGCAGAGACTGCCACGGCAAGCTTCATCGAGTGTTTTCAGGGAACGAATCTCCGCCGTACTGAAATTGTAAGCCTATCCTTCCCACGTGTTTGCAATATAAAGCTGATGTTTACGACGTAGAACTGCGTGGTTTGGGCGGCACAGATCCTCTGCGGTAACGCCATCCTGGGTTACTCAGTCGTCTTCCTCGAGGCTGCAGGCTTTTCCGAACTCCAAGCATTCGACGTCAATATCTCTCTGTCTGCTTGTTACATCATTGGCGGCATCATCTGCTGGTTTATGTTCCCACACTTTGGCCGAGCAACGATTTACATGGGAGGTATGACGCTTATGTTTTGCTGTCTCATCGCGATTGGTGGCCTAGGTTTCACCTCAGGCAAAGGCGCTGAGATGGCCATTGGTATTTTGTTGGTCATTTCGACGCTGATTAATATGATCACCATCGGCCCGGCTTGCTATCCTATTGTGGCAGAAACGCCATCTGGACGCTTGAGGTACAAGACTATTGTCATTGGCCGCTTCGTGTATAACCTTACTGGCATTTTCAGCAATTCCGTGACCCCTCGCATGATCGCCGCGACCTGTAAGTCTTTCTTTCCTTCCATCCTTGTCAGCCACATGTAGAACATTGTGTAACTCGGTTGACACCCTTGTGATAGCCTGGAATTGGGGAGCCAAGGCTGGCCTTTTCTACGCTGGCACAAACCTTCTCTGCAACATCTGGTGCTGGTTCCGCCTTCCCGAGACCAAGGACCGCACATTCGGCGAGATCGATTTGCTGTTCGACAACCACGTTCCCGCGAGGAAATTCAAGTATACCAAAGTCGATCGTAAGTCCATCTTCTCCTGTGGCATCACTTTCTTGTGAGAAAGAACCCAGTCCTGATGCAGAACAGAATTTGCCCACCAAAGTGAGTATCGCGAAAAGGCAGAAATTGTTGGCGGTGTTGAGCACGTTGAGAGGGAGGAGGGTGCTATTAACCCTTAGTTATCTGAGCAGAGTATCGATTTTGAACTTAAAACTGAGAGTGGCAGGTGCGAGAAAGGGGTTCGCTCCCAGGTTGTGATACCAGGGCAATCATGGCTTCTTATCCGTACCAATACGACCAATTCATCAGGTTAGAAATGTATAAACTGAGTCTTAGCGTACTGAACTAGTGCTTTCTTCGTATACTGTCTAAGATCCCCTCTAGGGCAGACCGTACTGGCAGGCACCATTCTCTCATCTTCGTGTGGAAAGGGCAGAGAGACACTCAGGCATGTGCTAATCCATTACCAAAAAGAGAGAAAGTGGAGAAATGAATCAGAACAGGTATGCAACGGTACACTGGATTTCGGTAGATTAATGGACAGTGATAAAAAGCGCAAAGGAAGCTATTGAATGAATTTGTTCACTCAGAGTTTTTACAGCACTTCCCTTCAGTCAAAGCACTACTGCATAAATAAGTGTTCCAAAAATAATTAAGTTAATAAGCAGCGGGTGGTCTAAGAAATAGAGTATGGACTGTGGAGTATCCAAGTCTTTGTACCATTGGGTTCTTTTCGGTATTTGAAAAACAGAAGTACTGCATAGCTAACTATCTAGTTAGAGTGTGGAATGATCATTCTTATATCATTACTAACTGCAATTCTTGACCCTGGGCGTATGCTCCAGTCTATGTAGCATATATTACTAAACTTCTAGTGACATGTTCTCCTGGCAAATCTCTATGAGAACCGCCAAAACCCGGACACTCCAACGACTGTATCCCCAACATTTTAAAACCATAAGCAGCTTCCTACCCTCCAGTAAAACACGACTAGGACCCTTCGGGCTGCACAGGTTTCCCACACCTGTGATATTTGCACGCATATACCCTCCCCTTTTCACAAACAACTGCACCAGTTCATCATCAGCAGGCCTATCCAGCTGCATGGAGGTTGGAAATGGAGATACAGCGTCTTCATCACCCTGTGGAGAATGGAGATCCTCTATTGGACTAGACGTGTGGTGGGCAAATGTGCCGTAAGCCCACATCGCAAGGGTAGCAAGAAATACAGCTGACGGTTCGTAGAAGCCATCTGCTGAATAGCGACGGACATGCCAGAACAAAACTCCAGCATGTATCATGGCAAGTCTCGCTTTGTATTGATCTTCGATTGCCCATCGTCGTATATAGCTTCTTGTTTCAGTAATTTCCTGATCACTCTTCGGCTCCCGTTCCCTGATCATGAAATATACCAGTTGTACTATATGTCGGAATGGGGTGAGTAAAACTACTCGAGCAAGATGAAGATGAAGAACTGTGGGGTGTTCCATGCCACCTGCGGCGCCAATAACACTGTTTGCATGCCAGTGGAGAATATCGAGGCAGTCACACGCTGAGTTCCTCCACCTAGAATATGTTTGAATTCCTGGAAGCCAAATAGGAGTCGAGATATTTTTAGATTTGATGTCTTGCTTCTCTGCCGCAGGGCTCCAAAGGCTAAGCGGCTGTTTGAAGTAGGCTTCTACTTCCCAGGTTCGTTGAAAAAGAGCGTGGATGCAAAGAATTCGACTAAATTCGCCCATCGAAGACTGGAGTCGTTTCTCGACATACATAGTCTGAATGACCTCATTCAAGGGTAGATTTTCTGATTTTCAATATTTGATTTAGTTTAATGCAACTTCAATCTGGGGGGAAAAAGCTCACGTGCTGAGACGCTGTAGAGCTGTTGCCAATCGAGAGGCGTGCTTGCTTCCCACAGAACCTCTTGGCAAGGCACAGGAACTCTGGCATCTTCCAAAGATAGAAGAGGGCGCACCTGAAATTGATATGACCACATACAATCCAGCAGCTGAGATACTTATATTTAGTGTAAGAAAAACCGAAAAAGGATGCTGAACATACCCATATGGCGTAACCCGTTCTTCGGCGGCTCTCGGCGTGGCACCACACCTCCCAGTCAGAAGCTGCATGATCGATGGTATGGCTTCTCAACAATTGGTCGTCTTGCTGTATATAGTTTGTCCATTCCTTCTCACAGAACGCAACCAAATCAATCCTAGTTGCCTTAGCCCGCTCAACCAACTGCTGAACTCCGCTGTGCATCATTCCGATACAGCTCAGCAATCTAACTTGTGTAAAGACAAGACTATTGATACTTGAACTATTGTCTGTTTCCGTCTAAGTAATATATTGCTATCAGAGTCTTGATCATCAGGGACTGTTTCAAGCAAACTCACAACCATGTTTATAGCACGTCGCAGAAACTCATGCATGGTCACAACAAGAACCTCGGCATTTTCAATATTAGCATAGTGACTTCCAATTGCAGCCATTGCCAATATAAGGAGCCAGTGAGAGTTGGAAAGACTGAAAGTAACTGGATGGATAAATGGTAGAATAGGCTGGAAATGTTCGTTATAGAGGCAAACGAATAAAACAAGCGACTCTTGTGACGGAAAGTCACTAGAATGAAAAGGGGGAAAGTATGATGATGTGATGCATGTTTGATTAAACGCATATAAAATATCATCGTAGATCCCGACAGGAAGTTGCTGATTTCCCAATGAAGAGGTAGCGGCACCATCCTGAGCTCCGTAATCACAGCCAGAGAATCCAAACTTGTTATAGATATGTTCCAGTCCGTCAGCGTCGGTGAGTGGGATATAGGTGTCTGAGGACCGCTGAGAAGATCGATGTAATGCTTTGCCTATACGAGGCAGTCTCGCGCCATCCCCATCAACATAATAGTAACCGACGCCTTTCCCGTTGGAATTCCCTGAACTAGTGATCCCCTGGTCATTATTCAAAGGAGATCTGTTTTCGCTCACATTTAACGCCTCGCTGCCAATATCAGGGCCACTCATAGATCGGCTTTGGGATATTTGGGCGGGACTAGAGTAGCTACCTTGCGGCGGTGGTTGGCCAGAGTTGAAATCAAAATCCGGAACACAGTTATCAGGTAGCCAATTGATAGACGAAAGACTGTTATGATCCCAAAAGCTGGGTTCTGATCCCCTTGAAACTTCTGTGATATTATTTATGTTTATTGATTGCGAAGGCAGTTCTCCCGAGGACCAGTTTCGTTGAGCTTCAGATCCTTCTCGCTGATATTCCACTAATGAAGCCCTCAGGAAGGGCTGGGGAGTTAGATTGGTGGATATTTCAGGTGGTTGGCTCAAAATATCAGCATGAGAGCAAAGAGATCTTTGAAGTTGTATTGCACTCTGTGGACTACGCTCCACCGATTGAAAACTTGTCGTCTCAATGATAGGTGCAGTTGTGACAGTTCGATTAGAGTCAAAACTGTGCCCGGAAACAATCAGACCGAGATCTTGATGGCTTCCATCCGTATTCGTAGGTAAATCAGAAATGTGAGGCCATGACTCCGGCGATTTTTCAGGGCCGGCAATGGCTCGGTTAGCACTGAGGTGCTCTTCCCTATGCAACTCATCTGCCTGCTCATCAGAAGATATCATAGAATCCCCTTCCATACGACTGCCACCTGCTTTGACTGTAGCATTGGCTCGAGGTGGGTAACTGCAATTGATTGACCTCTTTCCGCAAGCAGAGCAAGGGTTATCGCCACTGCACCTTCTCCGCGCTTTTGCACAGGCAAGACAAGCTCGGACACCCCTACGGAATCCGCTTCTCTTGGGTTCTTTGTGGACCCGTTCATGGCGCCGTAAAGCATCGCTGTCCGCCAAGTCAGTCGATGTGTCTCCAGGAGTGTGGGAGAAAATTCAGATGAGCAAAAGGGGGAGAAGTCAAGAAGAAAACGGTGTGCATCTACAGACCCCCTGTAAAAGCCTTTATGGCAGTAATCGCATTTAAGAAGACGTTTATCCGAGTGACTCCATGAATGACGAGTCAAATGTTCAACTCGACCAAAGGTTTGCTGGCAGACTAGGCATCGGTATCTCTCCTGCTCAGCCTTCTCTCGGCGACTGGCTTCAGCAGCGGTAGTGCTCATGGTCGCTTCTTGTGATTGGTGTATAGTGCAGCGGAACAGCTTCAATCCGAAGTCTTAAGGACTTCACCCGTAAAACGTTGGGTCCATTGAAGAAAGAATACCTTGCTGCAACAGGTAACCCAACAGATATCGTCCGTGTGTGCGTTCGCTACGCATGAATCCTCGAGACCACCCTGGATGATACCGGCCTGAAGGTATGGGGCAGGAGCATTGATGTGCATAGAGCTGCCCGCGACCCGCGCGAGGGAACAAATGGTGCTGGATGAGCACGTGAGTACCTGGTGCCATAGATTTGTGATTATGTAATGGCTGTAGCCAATCATAGGTTAGGACACGATCATGCGAGATGTGAAGAAAGGTGTTACAAACACGCTTTTGTACCGTACATCTTGTCAGATTAGCCAATTAAGACTCCAATTGCTGTACAACTATGTGTAGTAGCCAAGAAGTGCTCTGACAGAGCTCTGACAACTGGATTCACCCGCCACTACACACATTTTAAGGCATAAATTCAGGCCAGCAGGCATAAACTCAGGCATCGATCACCGTAGTGTTCGGTGTAAGGCGGTGCTTTGTTGGCGAGTGACTACTGGTGTGATACCAACAACGCCAATACACGGTATATGTGACACTAAGGCGTATCCACTGCTTAGTGCCACTAGCATCCGCTATCATCGCTCGACCAGCACCATGGGAGCGGGTGATATCTGTACAATCAGTATATGCGGTGTATGAATAAACGGGCCGATAGCCAACACTCAAAACGCAGGATGGAGGCGAACAGAGAAAAGGCCGAAGATCCAGTCCCAACGTGAGAGGTAGAAAAGGGTTGATTGATTTCTTGGACATGCCATTACCTTGCAAGACTCTCGCCGAGATTCCGGCAAAACTTTTCTCCCCCGGATAAGATGACCGTTCCAAATCCTTTGAGGCTATAATCTACCGATACATTACATGAGATTCTGGGCGTCATCAGGATGTCCTTTCCGCATGCTCCTTATGGCCTCCGCTGACACGTCGTCCTTCTCTGATCCGTTGAAGCGCACTTATCTGACCAATTTGAGAAGAGCCATGATCGACTCAGAACAAGCTTTTCAGCTTCATATCGGTATAGATGACTTTACACGCACGTTTTTCTTTCGCGTACCAGCCGCATGGGGTACGCGGAGCCTTGTAGATGCTCCTTTTACACAAAAAAGTTACAAATTGTACTAAATATTCTTCTTCTATGAGTACGTCACTCGGGTCACTGTTTTAGGACGGGTTCGGCCGCCGTTGACCAAGGCCACATAGTATACGGGCGTCACCAACCTCTAGAGTCCTTCGCTTGTGCTTGGTAGGATGGCTAAGAATCAGGTAAACATAACATCTGGAAAACTGGTTTCATGATATGTGAAGCCATTTGCTATCTACTCCAAAGATAAACTGAAAGATATGCAATTAGTTACGTCCTTGATGGGTTTTGCCGGGCTCTGGATCAAAACTACGAGACCAGAATCGAATCGAATGCAACTCTAATTGGCGAAGACGAGGTTACTGTTTTCATTTCTTCGTTCACCTATTCTAGCAAAGGATGGGAGTGATGTATAATCTTTAGACTCGACCTCTCAGGGTCCTATTTCTTCGCGTCTTCATGCACTTTCTTCTGATTTGGAGGAGGTATCTCGTCTCGACGCAGTCATATGTTTACTACACGACCGGTGTGTGTAACCTCGCAAGACTGAAAATAGCTGTACTTTTGCCTATATGGTGATTTTGTATAATGAACGAATGCTCTCTTGATTCACTATCTATTTCACATTCTTCGGGACAATGCCAAGCTGAGTCAGCCAATCAGCTACCAACTGATTAAACCGAGCTGCTTCTTGTTGATGAGGCCAGTGGCTGCTATTTTCAATAACGATGATCTTGTCATTTTCTCCGGCGGGCAAAGCTCGATCCACAGTGGCGGAATTGTCAGATGCGCAGACAACTAGTCGGGGCGTTTTTCGATCCTTAAATCGTTTCAACGCATTCTCTTTGCTTCCAAAACCATCATCCCGGCCATATGTTTCCAGTAATGTACGAAAAACCACGGCAGCTGGGGTGCCCAGTACCCTCCGCGTATGCCAAGAAATCATCCACTGGGGAGTTTGTAAAGTATAGCCTGCACTCTTGAACATTTCAGAAGCTTTATCACAGGCGGAAGGACCCGAGAGGAACTCGATCTGCTGACGGAGTTGCTCCTTTGATGTATTGTACATTGGATCCGATAGAATTAACGCGATAGCTAATCCCGGATATTTGATCGCAAGAATGGAAGCAACAACAGCGCCTAGAGAGTGGCCCATCATCACAGCTTGCCTGATTCCCAGGTGTTCAAGTAGCATAGCAGTATCATCTGCCAAAGTTTCCGCATCCAAGGTTTTAAGATCTGTGGGCACCGGAGACCGCCCATGACCCCGATGGTCAACAGCAAGGGTTCTAAACCCCAGGTTATGAAGGAATTCTATCTGAAAGTTCCAGTCATGCAAGTCACAAGCCCATCCATGAAGACAAACGATAACCGGACCGTCAGTTGGGCCATCGAGGATATAGAATATATTGGCATCTTTATTTCTGAAGTAGGCCATTATGCTAAATGGGTTGGCGGCTAGAATACAGAACGAAACTTCGGGCAAAGTAACTCTTATCTAGTCCTTTATAAGCTGCATATTCTTACTTCCACATCTTATAGACAGCTCTTACGCAGCTCGGGCAAAAGAAAAGTGGGTAAACGGAAAGGAGATGCACTATGGTCCATTGATCTACTTCACTATAATAACACCAAAGGGGATCATCATTACCGTTTAGGTAGCCCTGGTAGGCGGGGGAGATCTGTACGCGATGGTACTATGGTGATTCTACACTAATTTATTCACGTTACGACCCACAGTTGGAGTGCCTCAGGCGATTTTACGTACAGTAGAGTGAAAATCCGGATCCTTAGCTAAATATTTACGTTCAATAGTACAACATTCAGATCTGTTCTTAGTAAGCTCCTCCGGTCAGCTGCTTAACGATTTATGTGACCTCTAAACAGCCTGCTGCATGGATTAGACGGTTGAAAATCCCATCAATCCCAAAAGTGTTCGTGTGTTCAGCTCTGTATTATATTTTGGCTTATTTGCTATTGCTCTCGTGTGCCTTCCACGGTTAATTGCTGTAACGGGTTTTCATCACCAATTCTGAGGATTTGCTGTATATCTCTAGAAGCTAGAGAATCATGACAGAGTACACTTTGTATCATCTCCACCGTGAAATTTGCGACTTGCAACGAAACTTTGGATATGTATTTGAGTATGTGCATACTATTGGTCGGCGCATTGGTAAGCGAGAGGGTAGTTGTCAGAGTTGGAGGTGTACGACCAATGAGTTGAGAACGAGCTATGAAGTCAATTCAGGTATCTACTCGACAACTACAGTATAATTTATAGACGGGACAGTATTCTAGATACTTCTATGGTCTTAAAGTCGAAGTATTTCAAGTATATTCGATGTCACGTGGTAGGAGGTCTGAGCGCAACTACTTATCTTATATCTAACACATTCCCCTAGGTGGAAGCACGTTTAGATTCAAGGTTAAATACTACTTTTGGAGTTCAATTAGCTTGTGTACGTTAACGAAATTGAATTGCTTAATGAATTAAGTATACTTTTAAAGTAATAATATTTTTGTAAAACTATTAGCTAGTATCTGATTTGTAAAAGTCCAATCGATATTGAATTATTGATTCTTAATTTCCTGACGTAGTCAATAATTATAGATATCGATATACTTGAGTTTAGTAACTAGTTTTAGGTTCTGGTTTTTGAGTAGTTATACAGTTTGTTAGTTATTGTATTATATATTATAGGTGTTGTTAAATTGTAATTTAATATTTTTGAAGAATCTTCTCTACTAGTATAGTTCTTTGGTAACATGAGATATTGACAATAGCTCAGCTTTTGTAGTTGATATAATAATTGTTTTTTGTTTAATTAATTTTTAGTTAATAAAGTTGTTAAATAAGTAAAATATATAGTTTTCAATACTGTAGTATATGTTAGTATTGTTTTTGTATGTAATATCACTTGTAGCTATAAAAGTTTAATCTTTGTCTGAATTACCTAATTTTAAAACTAATGTTTTTAAGTTATAAAAATAACAAATAAAGTAATTAGCTGTTTTATAGTATTTAAGTAACAAGTTTTGTAAGAATTTAGCTAGTTTATTAGCTGAACATATTATATCAGTTTTGGTGATGACTAAAAGATATATAATTAAACTAATTTTTTGTTAATATACGTATACGTTTTGTGAAGTAGTTTTGTTTTTGTACAAATATAATTTATTTATAATTATAGGAATCTTAAGTGATTTATTTTTTGTAAGATTAAATTTATAAGTAATTTTATTAATATAGTTATTTTGATAGAACTAGATTTTATATTATAACCTGTTTTATAATACTCGAATTCTTAAGAATTACTTTAGTTTTTTTAAGTTATGTATTTTATATTTATCGAATAAATTATACTTGAATTACTTATAAATATAGCAGTTTTCAAAACATATAAATATAATTATATTATCGACGTAAAAAAAAACAATAATTCTAAGTTTTATAAATAAATAATTTGTTTTTGGAATATATTATAAATTTTGAGATTCAACAAAACTAATTAATTTTGTAAATTAAAATAATAGTAAATATTTTAAGTTATATAAAGCTTTTAGTATATATAAAACTATACTTTCTTTTTCAAAACCAGGTAAAAAAGATATATAAACTTTTTTATCAAAGTTAATATTAGTAAATATATTAATAGTGTTTATTTAGTATATATCAAAGTCAAATTTAATTACTATAACTATAAGAGCTCTGAAGACTTTTGCAATTAATGTAATTATATATATTTTTTTACTTGTGATAGATTGTAAATTTTTGTATATAATTAACTTAATTTTAAATTTGATAAGATATCTATCGGTATTAAATTTATAAATAAATATTTATATTATAAATATAACTAATTGCTTATTTGCTAGTTTTGCAGATATTTTTTTAAAAGTTTTTTTATATTGAATTATATAATATTTTTTGCAAGTTATAAACTTGAATTAAAAACTAAATTTATATATTTTAAGGTTTTTCCAGTTCTTAAGTAGTAGAAGTAATTTAGTAATATATAACCTTGTTTTTTTATAATTGTAAGTAACACTAATATAAAACAACGTATAGTAACTCAATTGTTTATTAAATTATTGTAAAGTAATTATATAATTAGTTTTCCGGTTTTTCTTAGAGTTTTCAATGATATTATTAAAGTTTATACCTTCTGTACAAAGCTTATAAAGTTTGTGTTATCGTTGTTGTATAATATTAAAGAATACTTAAATCTTTGTTTAAGTACTAAGTAACAGGTTTTCAAACTTAGGTTTTGAATTATCTTAACTTGAATCTATAGTTATTAGAGTTGTTACAGGTGTTATTTATTGTATTATTATTGTTAAAACTGATTTTAATATATTTATATTATTATTTTCTATTACTAGTAATTGTACGAATTTATCTTGTTTTTCAAGTGTTATATATAATATAAATAATTAATTGTCTTCTATAAAATCTGTAAATTATTTTAAAAACTTTGTTATAAACTATTTTGTAAATTCTTTAGTAAGTTATACAAATTTTAATTCGTTAATTTCAATTATTAGTAGAGTTATTAATTTTAGTTTATTATCTATGTAATCAAAATCTTCGATTTGAAAGTTATAGTTTTCTAATACAAAGATTTTCATTTGTTCGATAACTTTTTGTAAAAATAAAGTTTCTTATATCCTTATGTTATAATATTTTAATTCATCGAAAGTTATGTTTTTATAAAAGATAATTCGATTTAAATTTAATATCTAAATCTTATAAATATTTGTTGAATTATAGTTAATCAAGTAATTAACTTAAGTTCGAAGGTTTATTTTGTATATTTTAAAACAGTTTTTAAGTAAAATATAAGTTTTATAACTGAATACTTGTAGATAACTAACTTTAAACTTAGTTCTAGGGTATCTCAGGTAATTATAGAATTTCTTATAAGGTATTTGTTAATTTAATAGTTTCATAAGAAAGTAATTAAACAAATAACCGGCTGTTTTATATAGTTTAAGCTATAATTTCTTAAATATATAGCTTTGTATACTTAAGTATATAATTA
The DNA here is from genome assembly GCA_000743665.3 of Scytalidium sp. 3C. NCBI lineage: Eukaryota > Fungi > Ascomycota > Leotiomycetes > Scytalidium > Scytalidium sp. 3C. The sequence continues at coordinate 96,627 of JMRO03000083.1, read as the reverse complement.
TACAACTGAGTATATTTTTAACATATTTAATTTGACTATTTTAGACTTGTGTATTAAATACTGATCTTTCCTAAATAATTCTTTGTTTATTTAACTAATCAAAAGTTTTTTTTCCAATTACTTATTCTCTGTTAAAGTAAAATACTTGAATTTTGAAATTATATTAACGTTTGACAAAGGCAACAAATTTTTGGAGTATAAGAAAGATTTGAGTTTTGTTATATAATATATATATAAAGTGTATATACATATAATTGTTTAAGAAATATAATATATACTTTTTCTAATTCTCTGAAATTGTTAAATGAATTAAGTTAAAGTATATTTGTTAAAACAATCTAGTAGTATATTCTTAAAGTATTCGGGAAATGATTTACTTTGCTTTTGATATTTCATATATTTCACAAAATAGTATATGATATTTGTTTTTAAATATAAATTTTGTGTTTTGAGTAATTATTTTAAAATAATTGATTATTTCAAAATTGAGATACTTTAGGCGTTTATATTATAAATTTATAATAATTTTAACTATAGGCGTTAGTAGAGCTGTTGTTACAGCTGTAAGGAAAGCTAAGCTTGTCTATAATTCGTTGAATTCGATTATATATTGATATTTCTTAAGATAATATATTATATAGTAGATTAACTTTCTATTAAATATGAGTTTTCTTTACTTTAGTTCTTAATATATGTTATTATTTTTAAGTTTTTGTACTAATACTATAAAAATATGCAATTGAAATATATACAATATATTTTTAAATATAAAAGTACGTTCTTTATATAAGTCTTTTATTTTAATTAATATAATCTTTTTGCTTATAATTTTGACTTGTTCTTAGTTTATAAACATATAAAAATTAGGTAACATTTTCTGAAAGTTTGTAAAACAGCTCTTGTTATTATATATATAATTTGTAAATCTTAAATCAAGTATAAAACTGTCTCTGAGTAAGTAAAGTTCGTTGTATAGCTTGTTATTGTTGTTACTGTTGCTATAGAACTATACTAGAATACTTATAGTAGCTGTTATACTATAACAATCCCTCTATACAGTCACAGTCACGTAAGGGTGCAGTAGGTAGGAGGACAAGTCAAGGTTATGAATTGAACGGATTAAAGTTAAAATAACAACAAAATATATTAGAAATTACTTAAGTTAAACACAAGGTTCCCTATCTACTATAGTAATAATCGTAGTTTATATAGTAAATAATTATACAAATAATATAAGAAATATAAGTAATATAACCCTATACTCCGTATACTACATATACTAGTCACGTGATAATTTTACCAGTAGATCTCTACCAATATCCTTAAACACTAGCCTCGCCATTCCGTAATTCTAATACCTCTACCCTGATTACAACCTTAACCCTAGGCCTAGTGTTATCCTTCTCTACTAGTTACTCCCAGCCAATAATATCTTGTCAGAATATTCCTACTAATAGATTCCTACCAGTCATCTCTTACCGGTAACCTTGTCACATATTTGTAACACTATCCCCTTTTTACCCTAACGTCACCCCGACACTTAAAATATAAAATCAAAATATCTATCGTTCTACATAACCTTCTTTCTTTTCTATCATAACCCAAAAAACAACTACCCTTAACAAACAATCCAAGCACTCCGTATACAATAATCAAATAAAAAAAAACAAACACATCACTAAATTTAGTTTTCTCATAACTTATAAATATCGTTATTACAAAATAAACAAGAAAGATTGTAAACGCTCTCCCAGCTCCGTCAAATACTCCAAGTACATCTACCACAATAGTCGTTATAAACTTAACTCTAACACCGACGAATTACAACAAATAATTAAAGAAAAAAAACATTTTAAAAAAAAAAAAAAAAAAGCCCTTGCACGCACCACTCGCATACGCCATCTACGCAAGTAATTAAAGACTTGTACTCGTCTAATAATTATAAAAAACACTTCTACTATAAAAGATCTAAAAGAAATCGAAGAAAAAAAATATACTAAACAAAAAAAAACAAAGAAAAAAAAGCAAATAAAAGCATCTGTTTAAAAGATTAATGCAGTCTCCTTTTCTAACCTTGTCCCGACTTCCTCAGGTAACAATTATACTGTTCCAACTCTGGACGAACTTTTAACAATTCTATTTTTTGGAGATTTTTTCTAGCAACAATTCGAAAATAATCCTTGATTAACTCCTAAAAATTCGTGAAGTTAATAAATGATTTTTACGAATCTTCCGATTCCGGATACTTTTCTTAACTTACTAAATACCTTAGTTTACTATAATAAATTTTATAATCTTTGATTTTTTCGATATTCTATTCCTTTTCTAGGTTTATTTTGAACTCGGTATCTGGTGTTTTAGGTATATTTAATAATACTAGTTTCAACAAAGAAATATAAAATATAAAATATATTTTCATAGTTTTTAATAATTTCAATTCATATGTCACCGGTTTTTTTTTATTTTTAATTTCGAATAATCCAATTTTCTTCTAATCTAATTTATCACTTAATCTTTTTGTCGTGATATTTTTACAATCAAAATAAACTTTATCCTTTTTTTTAAAGTCAAATTCTTTTTTGTAGTTCTTATTGTAATATTTAAATATTCTATCTCAAAATTCTTCGATTTTCCTTTTAAGTTTTTCATAAAGTTTTTTCATCTGGTGTGTTTTTCGTTTTCTGTGTTCGGAGACTAATCTAACTTCTTTAGTTATTTTTTTTGTATTTGACTTATGTCTGTAGTTTGTATAAAATAGTGAAAATCCAGTTGTAACATATTTCGAACTATTATATACGAATTAAATCAATAATAAAAATTTTACCCAGTCGTTTTATTAGTAATTGATATAACTCCTTAAATAAACTTCTAAAGTTTAGTTTAAATACTTTATTTATTTATTTATCTACGGATAAAACATTATTAATAACTTACACTTAATACCTAGTTTAACTGTGAACGTTTCCTAGAATTTCAACGTAAACAAATTGTTTTTGTCCGAAACTATTTCTTCCAGGACTTCCTAAATTAATATAACATATTTTATAAATATAATTACTAGTTCTTTTGTTCTTTAATCTATTTGCTATAGAATAAAAATACTATATTTCGTTAGTTTTTTAATAATTGTTAAGATAGAATCATAGATTACCTTAATTGCTAGATCTTCCGACAGTAGTAGTACTGTAATAAAGTCTTATGCAATTAACAACTATATAATCTCTAACGTTTCTAACAATTACAATAATCTGTAGGATTTCTTTCTAGTATTTTTGGTTTTCTAGCATATGTTATAATTTTTTATTACTTGTTTAATAGTTTTGAATAACCCTAAAATACAGTAATCACGAAAAATTCTTTCTTTGATTTTATTAAATCTTTAGTACTTACTAAAGGATAACTTATATTTTTTTTTAACAAATTTTTCTTGTAGTTCAATAGAAATATATAATCTTTTGTTTTAATATTATAATTTGTTAATTTCTTCTTAAATAAAGTTTTTTTTTTTCTTATACAAATTAAAAGTTTCTTTTAAAATAATTTCTTTGATTTTGTTTTACTAATAGTGATTTACTAGTTTCAAGATCACTATTATTTGTTTTGTATTATAAGTAAACTTGTTTTCAGTTTCCTTGAAAATTATTAGTTTTTCCAATTCCTTTCTTTGTATATACTTAAACTTTCTGTTAAAAACGTTTATTCTTATATTTTCTGTTCTTTTAATATAACAAATTTTAAAATCATACTTAAAAAAAGTTTTAGATTATTAAACTTGTCTTCGATTAAATTTTTTATTACTAAAGAAATACTGAAAATTCTTATAATTTGTTAAAACTTTTACTTAATATTTTACTTTAATTAAGTAAACCTTTTATTTTTTAAATAAATCTACTATTGCAAATAACTCTTTATCGTATATCGAATAATTTAGTTTTATAATAAAGAATTTTCGCGAGTAAAACGTAACTAATTACTATTTTTTATATTTATCTTATTAGTTTAATACTGTTCTTAGTACTTTATCCGAAATATCTGTTTTTATATAAATTATTGAATTAGAGTTGAATATAATTAATATTTTCCTTTCCTTAAAAGATTTTTTAAAATCATCAAAAACTTATTACTTTTATTTTATTCAACGAAAAAGTTTATTTTTCTTAATTAACTTTGTAAATAGTACAGTTTTGTCTAAGTATTTTATTATAAATTTTTGATAATAGTTAACGAATCCAAAGAAACTTTATATTTCTTTGACCGTTTTTAGTACCAGTTATTTTAAAATAATACAAACTTTTTTGTTAAATGTTTGTACTTAATTTAAGCTAATAATATATTTTAGAAATTCCATATTTTTAACGTGAAACTAGTATTTCACAAGTTTATATTTTATTTTTATATTTTACAAAGTTTGCAGAACTTATTTAATATATTACTTATATTTTTTTAAATTTTTGGAAAAAATTAAGATATTATCTAAGTAAACTAACATACAAATATTTAACTATAGTTTTAAGATATTGTTAACTAATCTTTGTATAATAATTGATATATTAGTAAATCCGAATAGTATAACTAGTAGTTTATATAACTTGTATCTAGTATAAATCGTAACTTTTTATTCATCGCTTTTTTTGATTTTTATTAAATTAAACACAAACTATAAATCAAGTTTCGTAAAAATAATTACTTTATATAATTTATCTCGTATATTATCTGCGAACAATAAAGGATATTGATCTTTAATTATACTAACATTGAAACCTCGATAATCTTTATATAAATATTTTCTTAGGTTATCGGGTTTAAGTATTTACAACAATAGTACTTTAACTAATAATTATAATTTGCAGTAGAATCTATATTCTGTTATTTCCTTCAACTATTTTTTTAGAACTTTATCTTATGTTACAGTTGTTAAATAAATTAGCCCGAATAACAGCTTGAATCTTTCTTTAAACTTGATCTTGTAATTTTATAGTTTATGTTTAAGTAAAGTTTTATTTACTAGTCTTTTCTTAAATAATTCCAACTATTCTTTATATTATTCTAGAATATTAAAAGCTTTTAGTTAATCTGATTAATCCTTGTTTACATTATCTGAAATAAAGTTAATTATGTTCAATTCCTAAAGTTTCCCTTGTTCTAAAGTATATTAATATTTGTTTAAGTACAAGATTTTTTGTTACTAATCAATTCGAGAATTGTATTTATTTATTTATAATAGTCTTAGGATAACTTTGTATTAACTTATATATATAATATCGAAAATTATCAATTCTTAATATGATTCGTTTACTATCATTTCTACAAGTACAGTTTCTACTTTTACTTTGATAAGTAAAACTATTTTATTTGCTAATTTAATAAAGTACCTGTTTTCCTTGACCCGAGTATACAATCTTAATTTAAGTACTATTTTTGATAATATAAAATTATATATCACTCCAAAATCAATTATTGCTTTAATATTATATTTTCCAATAACAATATTTATAACAAAATTACTTTCGCTAATAGCATTAATTTCACGATTTTATTGTCAAATTTCTTTAACTTATCGTCTAAGATCAAGTTCTTTAACTCGTTGATATTATCTTATTGGTTGTTAAAGTCTTTCTTTTTCTTTTTCTGAAGAAAATATATATTCTTCGTTTATTAAAGACGTGTCTTTTTTAACTTCCTTTTCTTGTTGACGTTAAATTACCTTTTCTACTACGTTAATTTCTTCGTTTATTTTGACAAATAATAATCAATTATCTTTTTCCAACGATACTTCCCCCATAACTTCAAAAAATTCATCTATTAACATAAACTCCGAGTCTGGGAACCGATTAATTATTGCTCTTTGAACTACGCTAGATATAATCTATTGTTCTTATCTTATTTCTTTTAAAATCTCAAGGAAATATCAGGTTTCCCTGAATATATATCTTTTGTTAGTACAAAAGTATTTTTTTTNCTCAAAATATACTAGTAGTGTCTTCTATTGTTACTACTTATATATTCCTATTAATTGAAAGTACTAGTTCTTAAGTATCTAATAAATTAAAGTACCTTCTCTTGTCGTCTACTCTTATAATTCTCAGACAATCCTAGCTTTAACTTATTATTGTTATTACCTCATCTAGTTCAGAGTATAATCGTTCACTAGTCTCTTGTTCTTACCAAAAGACATTTCTGCACTCGTTGGATCAATCGAAGATTTTCTAACAGCAAATATACCTAGGTCCCAACCTAAAATAACACTCTAGGTTTAATTATTCAAATACCCTTAGATATATCACTATAGTATATCTTCGAATACAGCCTATTCCCAATATCATATAATCTAGTAAAAAGCTAATATATTCTCCTAGTTTCTACACTTATTAAACGGATTTTATTTCTATAAAAACGATTTCTATAATAACCACTTATCTTCTATTGTTATATCCTTTTCCCTTGTAACTATTAACTATATATTCTAGTAAACTACATTTGAAACAAAATTTTTCTTTTATACGTCTGTCCCTTTCAATCTTAAATAAACTAAAATTCTAAGTTTTTATCTTTTTGCTGTTACCCCGGTTTCTTTTTTTAAGGTAATATTTGCTAGTAGTATCTAAGTCTATAAAATCTCTCTTATCCTGACGACTAAACTCTTTTTGATGATAAAAATAAATAAATCTCTTTTCGTCTAACCTCATTTCCTTGAATTTATTCCCGATTTTGATATTCGTATCGATAAGTTCATTAAAGGTCTTAGTCTAAAATTACCGGTACAGTTTTTGACGAATTTCCCTCTTCAATCTTATACAGTACTAATTCATCAGAACTACTTTTTCCCAATTGACTTATATTAAATATTGTCGAAACAAAACAGTATATTTATACGTTTCTTTAATTTACTTAAAACAGTTCAATTATCGTTCTACGTTTCGAGTTTTATCGATATTTCCCCATAAACGTATTAATTCTACTGTATAATTATTATAACTAGTTAAGAATTTCCTGGTTTCAGCATTCTAAATACTCTTATTCGTAGAAAATCATTTATTCTGAAAGAGTTCAAACTATTTGATAACAATTCCCCTCAGATAAGATATAGTTTATAAGATTTTCTAAATATCTAACGGAAACAAAACTTGATTTAAGACCAAATATATCCCTGCTTGAACCAAGTAAAGTTTGAGCTTCTTTTAATTTCTGTAAAACAAATCAAACTTTGTTACCTTAAACTCTTAAGTTTTGTCGCCAAACATATTTAATATTAAGTAATGTTTAGCGGCAGTAAACTAAGAAACTTGTTCTACTCTTTTGCCTGATGAACTTCTTATATTTGAAAGTACTAACAAAAGTACTCTCTCCTTATCCTTAGGTAATATAACAATTTTTTCTTCAGAAGCTTCTCTCGATTTTTCTCCGGAGTTTTCCTCTTCCGAAATCTCTTTGATATTATCTTCTAGCTTGTTTGTTTTCTTAAGTTCACAATCCTGATNTCATATATAGTATTCAAAATATAACAATCCTTTTATACAATTATAATCATATAAGAATATAATAAGTAAAAAGATAAATTAAAGTTATAAGTTAAACAAATTAAAATTAAAATAGTAACGAAATATATTGGAAATTACTTAAGTTAAATATAAAGTTCCTTATTTACTATAGTAATAATCGTAGTTTATATAGTAAATAATTATACAAGTAATATAAGAAATATAAGTAATATAACCCTATACTCCGTATACTACGTATACTAGTCATATAACAGTTTTACCAGTAGATCTTTACCGGTATCCTTAAGCGCTAGCCTCGCTATTCCGTGATTCCAACACCTCTACCCTGATTATAGCTTTAACCCTGGGCCCAGTGTTATCCTTCTCTACTGGTCACTCCCGGCCAATAGTATCTTGTCAGAATATTCCTACTGGTAGATTCCTACCAGTCGTCTCCTACCGGCAGCCTTGTCACATGTTTGTAACATATACCAACTATAGTTATATACTTAGTTTTTTTTTTCAAGTTCGTTTATTTGAGTTTTTTCTTGAATTTGAGGTCTTTGATTTTGAGGTTTTTTAGGTTATTGTTTTCTGTTGCGCTAGTTGTACTGTTCTTTGAATTTCTTTATATGTTTCTGAATCTCAGAAATAGGTTTTTAGCTCTTAAGTTATTTATTTAGATAAAGGTAAAGACAGTTGTTGTAAAAGTACTTATTTTTACACTTATAATTCAGTGGTGATCTATTATTTTTAAAACCTTTGCTTTAAAATATTATAGCAAAAATTCTATATAAACTTCTAATTGTATCTTTTACTAAATGTAATTTATTAACTTATATTTGATTTTTATAAACTTTGTATAATTTGTTTATAATAATAGTTTAATTCGTACGAATTAAAATTTAGTAAATATTTGTAAACCTTGGAAATATAAGTTTAATAACTTTCAAAAAGTCAAGTATAAGTTTTTTGCTTTTGATTTCAAGGTAATCAAGTTATATACTGTTGTTGTATATTTTTATTTATTTGTTTATTTAATTTTTAAGTTATTGAGGTTTTGCTAGTTTTTTACAGAATATAATATATCGTTTATTAAGCTTTTGCTTTCGTAAATTGTTAGTAAAGTACAAGTACTTTTTAAATATCTTAAAAACATCATATATATTATTGTATATTTAGATATATGAAAAGTAATTAACTTTGATAGTAATTGTGATATAGTGGTGTATATTAGTAATAATTTTGCGTTTTTAGTAATATTACTTGAGTTTATCTTGATAAATAGCTAGTTTTTATTGATAAATCTCTTAAAAGGAGAACTTTAATTCAGGTATAGTATCTGATAATAGTTAAAGTATTACAGGTTTTTTAAAAGTTGTTAAACTAGGTAGTCCGAATATATTAGAGTTGATATATTACTAAATGTCTTTATTTAATACTTTGTTTTTAAAGATAAAATACTATTAATCCCAGTTTTTATAGTTTTTAAAGATAAGTTATACAGATATTATTATATTAATTAATAGTTGTTGTTTGCGAACTATAAATACTAAAGTTTTAAAAACTATAACTATAGAATATTTGTAAAATTGTATATCAGTTATAATATAATAATATAATAAAATAACAGTAACGTATTTAGATTACTTGAATGTTACAGGTTTCGGCCCAGGTACCACGGTACCTCCCACCTGTGGAAAGTCACGTGAGGGTATAAAGGTCTAGAGGGTATAGAGCTCTAGACCTCTAGAGCACTTATACTTAACATAAGTCAATTGTCTATTTAAATCACGATTTTTACTATAGTAAATAAAAACCTTGTATTCAACTTAAATAGTTTTTCAATATATTTCATTACTATCTTAAAGTTTCATTGTCTAACTCGTATATTTGATTGTTTTTTTATTTATTGTATTGTTACGTAATTATAGTATATACAAAAAGATTGTTATATTTTAAATATTATATATAAATCAAGACTGTGAACTTGAAAAAATAAATAATCTAGAAAATAATAACGAAAAAACTTCAAAAAAGGAAAAGTCAGAAAAAGAATCCGAAGAAACTTCTGAAGAAAAAACTGTTATGTTACCCAAGGAAAAAAAGAGAACTTTATTGCTTATATTTTCAAATACCGGAAGTTCTTCAAAAAAAAGAATTAAGTAAATTTCTTAGTCAACTGCAACTAGACCTCAGGTAACAACGAATATATTTGATAAAGCTAAAGAATTTAAAATCGCTAAATCTGATCTTTTTTATAAAGATTAAAGGAAGTTTAAGTTGTATCTAATCTAAATAAAAACTTACTTAGTTTTGAACTAAGTTTTGTTTTTTTCAGACACGTAAAAAATTTTGTAAGCTGTTTTTTATTTGAAAGAAACTGTTGTTAAATAGTTCGAACTCTTTTAGAATAATTGGTTTTTTATAAATGGAGTTATTTGAAGTTTTGAAATAAGAAAGTTCTTAACTAGTTATAACAATTACATAATTAAACTATTACATTTTTAAAAAGATATTAATAAAACTCGGAATACAAAATAACAACTTATTTACCTCAAATAAATTAAAGGAGTTTATGAATATACTACTTTGTTCAGACAGTATTTAGTATAAGTTAATTAAAAGAAAGTTACTTTAATAAATCAGTATTGTGTAAAATTAAAAAAAGAAATCCGACAGGAATTATATTAGTGATTTTAGTTTAAGACACTCAATAAATTTATTGATATAAATATCAAAATCAGAAATGAGTTCAAAAAAATAAAGTTAGACGAAAAAAGAGTTAATTATTTTTATCGAAGAAAAAAATCCGATTGCTAAGATAAAAGAGATCTTATAAACTTAGATACAATCAGCAAACATTACTTTAAAAAAAAAACAAAAGCAACAGCTAGAAAACAAAACCCTAGAATTTCAGTTTAACTAAAGCAAAGCAAGACAAATATATAAAAGAACAGCTTTGTTTTAAATATAGTTTACCTAAATATATAGCTAACAGCTATAAAAAAAAAGCTACAACAGTAAAAAGCAACTAGCGATTATAAAAATTGCTTTTATAGAAGTTAAGTTAACTTAATATACTCAAGAAATAAGAGAATATATAATTTTTTTATTAAAATACATTATTCTAAGAACAAGTTATATACAAGAATATATTATTATAGTATATTCTAAGGTTTTTGAATAACTAAGTTTAGAGTATTACTTTCGCTTAAAACCCTAGTATATTTGTTATTGAAAAATCTTTGATTAATCTAACAAACAAAGAAATGTTTTCTAATAAAAACAAAAAACTACTGAGTATTTATATTTTGAACTAAACGAGGTAATAACTATAGTTAGTTGTAACTGGAACTACCTAAAAATAGCGAAAATCGATAACAAGTAAAAATATATTAATTTGTTAAACACTCAAGAATCGCAATTCTTTATTAATAGAAATATATAAATTATAACTATAAAAGACATTACTAGTATATTCTAAAAAAAAAACACTTCTGATTTAGTGAATGTTTTATATTTAAGAAAATTAGAAACGTTTAAAAAACTTTGTTTGGAATAAACTACAAATAATAAATCGTTTTTAACATAGTTCAAAAAAATATAACTAATCGATTTCTGGACTTAGACCTTGTGTTTATAAATAAATTCTTAGAAACAATAAATGAAATGTCGTCGGAAGAAAACAGTTAGTTATTACTTGTTAATACAAAAATGGAAATTAATATTGTTAAGTAAATAGAACAATGGTTCTAGGAAAAAATAGAAGAAAAAACAGAAGATATGTTGTTTTCCGAAAAAAAAAATATTTCGTTGTTTAAAGAAAAACTTTAACAACTGAGTTAACAATATATTAAAAAAATATTAACTAATATTATTAAAGAAGATAAAGAAAACTCTAAGCGAAAGATTAGAGAAGTTTAATAACAGAATCAAGAAATTAATGTTATTAGTAAAAGGAATTTCATTATAAATGTTGTTATTAAAAAACACAATATCAAAGCAATGATTGACTTTGGAACAATATATAATTTTATGTTATTAGAAATAATATTTAAATTAGGATTATATACCTGAGTTAAAGAAAACAAATATACAATTATTTTAACAAACAAAATAATCTCTAACGACAGAATAAAAGTAGAAACTATATTTATAAGAATAATAGTAAACGAATTATATTAAGAACTGATAACTTTCGATATTATATACATAAGCTAATATAAAATTATCTTAGAACTGCTATAAATAAATAAATATAATCTAAGAATCGATTAATAAAAAGAAGTTTTGTATTTTAACAAATATTAATATACTTTGGAACAAAGGGAACCCCAGGAATTGAACGCGATTAGTTCTGTTTCGGATAACACAGACAAAGACTAATTAAGTTAATTAAAAACTTTCGATATTCTAAAGTAATATAAGAAATAATCAGAATTGTTTAAGAAAAGACTAACAAATAAAGCTTTACTTAAATACAAATTATAAGATTACAAAATCAAATTTAAAAAAAAATTTAAGTTGTTATTTGAGCTAATTTATTTAACAACTGTAGTACAAGACAAAGTCTTAAAAGAATAACTGAAGAAAATAACAGAATATGGATTTTATCACGAATCGTAGTCATCAGTAAAAATACTATTGCTATAAACACTTAAACAAAATAACCCTAGAAGACGTTTATATAAAAACTACAGAAGTTTCAATATTAGTATAATTAAAGATCGATATTTTTTATTACTCGTAAATAATATATAAAATAAGTTGTATAAAATAATTATTTTTATAAAACTTGATTTATAATCTGTTTTTAATTTAATAAAAATTAAAAAAAAACGAATAAAAAACAGCGATTTATATTAGATATAAGTTATATAAACTTTTGATTATATTATTCGATTTTACTAATATATTAGCAATTATATAACGATTAACTAATAATATTTTAAAACTATAGTTGAATATTTATATATTAATGTATTTAAATAATATTTTGATATTCTCCAAGAATTTAGAAGAATATAAATAATATATTAAATAAGTTTTACAAGTTTTGTAAAACATAAAAATAAGATATAAGTTAATGAAATACTAATTCCACGTCTAAGATATAGAATTTCTAAGATATATTATCAGTTTAAGACAAATACAAATTTCTAATAAGAAAGTCTGTATTATATTAAAATAACTGGTATCTAAATTAATTAAGGAAGTATAGAATTTCTTTAAATTTGTCAACTACTATCGAAAATTTGTAACCAGATATTCGGAAAAAGTTGTATTACTGACAGAATTAACTAAGAAAAATAAATTTTTCTATTAGATAAAAAAAGAATAAAAAGTTTTTGATATTTTTAAAAAATCTTTTAAAGAAAAGAAGATATTAACTATATTCAACTTTAACTTATTTATCTGTGTAGAAACAGACGTTTCTGATAAAGTATTAAAAGCAATAATAAACTAGTAGAATAAATATAGGAAATAGCAATTAGTTATATTTTATTCGCGAAAGTTCTTAATTATAGAATTCAATTATTTAATTTATAATAAAGAATTGTTAGCAATAGTAAACTTATTCAAAAAATGGAAAATTTATTTGGTTAAAATAAAATACCAAATAAAAGTTTTTATAAACTATAAGAATTTCTGATATTTTTTTAGTAATAAAGAGTTTAATTAAAAACAAGTTCGATAGTTGGAAATATTCTCCGAATATGATTTTAAGATTTGTTATATTAAAGGAACAAAAAACACAAGAACAAATATTTTCAGTAAGAAACTCGAATATATATAAAAGAAAAAACTTGAGAAATTAATAATTTTTAAAGAAACAAAGAAAAAATTTATATATAATATTAAGTAAATAATAATAATAACTAAATTAATAAATTACTATTAAGCAAACAAAATTAAAGAAGTTATTAAGAAAGAAGATTTTAACTTATATAAAAAAAAAGAGGATTTTTTATAAGAAGAAATTGACAAACTATAGTATTAAAATAAAAGATTATATATTCTTATCGAATTACATAAAGAATTTATTAAAGAATAACATAAATTATTATTAAGAAAATATCAAAGATTCGAAAAAACCAAAGAAAAAATCTTTTGCGATTATTGTACTTTAGGATTATTTAGAATTATTAAATAGATAATTAAAGACTGTGATATATGCTGAAAAACAAAAAACTCTAGGAAAAAACTATATAATCTATTGCAGCTACTGGAGATATTAAAAGTAATATAAATATTAATTATATAAGATTTTATAACTATATTTTTATTATCGGAAAACTTAATAACTGAAGTAGTTTATGATATTATATTAATTGTCACAGAGAAATTAATGAAATATAATATTTTTATTTTATAAAAAATAAACTAAAAAACAGAAGAATTAGTTATTGTTTTTATACAGTATATTACTTCGGTATAAGGAATATCAGAAGAAATTATGTCAGATAAAAATAATTTATTTATATTAAAATTCTGGGAAGTTTTTATAGTAAAATTAGGTATCAAGTATAAGATATTTACAGTGTTTTACTTGCAAATAAACGGACAAACGGAATGATTGAATTAAATTTTAGAAGTTTATTTAAAAATATATACTAATTATTAATAAGATAACTAGGTAAAATTATTATTTTTAACTTAATTTATATATAATAGTTCAAAATATGCTACGATTGGATTTTTATTATTTTATACGAATCATAGATATAAACTGAGTGCGAAAAGAATAACTAAAGAAACTAAATTAGTCTCTGAGTATAAAAAACGAAAAATATAATAAATAAAGGAAATATATGAGAAACTTAAGTAAAAAATTGAAGAATCCTGAGAAAGAATAATTAAATATTATAATAAACGTTATTAAAAATAACTAGATTTTAAAAAAAAGAATAAAGTTTATTTTGTTAAAAAAAATATCAAAACAAAACGATTAAACAACAAGTTCAATTAAGTTAAACTAGGATTATTTGAAATTAAAAATAAGCGAAGATCAGTTATTTATAAATTAAAATTATTTAAAACGATGAAAATATATTTTGTATTTTATATTATATTATTAGAATTTGTACTAGCTAATATATTTAAAATATTAAATATTGAACTCGAGATCGACTTAAAAAAAATAAAATATAGAGAAAATCAAAGTGTTACAGCTCCATAGTCGGGGTCATGTGAGGAGCTCAGAGCGATAGGCTTAGTCATTACAGTAGCGAGATCACGTGCTAGTATGTTTATAACGTAACAACAGAGATAGTGAGCTCTTCAGGAATTAGTTTGTACAATATATAATTGTTATACTACGATTCCCCGACGTTAGTTCGCTGTTTTGTGACCTTAGGTCACAGTTCATAATATTCTAATTCTTCTTTTTTTGAAGACAGCTTACTTATGTCAAAGATAGTGGAACAACAAGTAACTTGTACTATTAAAACAACAGAAAACACGTCTGTATAAACAAGACAAAGTATTTAATTACTAGAAAACAGCCTACGGAAAGCAAATATTTAACCAGAAATACGAGAAAACACTAATATAAATACAAGGAACGATAACGATACAATCGGTCAATATCTTAATTTAAGTAAATAATAATATTATTAAAAACAACTTCAATTAATTTAAGAATTAGAGTAAAAAAACACTGAATTAGAACACTAATATTACAAGCGAAACTAAGTAATAACAGAAGCAGATATATGTATTTAAAAATTATTACAAAAGAAAAAATAAATAAAAATATATTTTACTCAACTATTATTTATATTTAATATTATAATATTAGAAGTATCGAGATATGTATTACCGAGTATATTTATTATATTATCTTTTTTTATTAATATATAAGTGGTAATTACTTGTTTTTTAGAAATAAATTTTTATAAAATAAAATATTAATATATTTTATTATTAAAGTTTTTCGTAAGAAAATCTTTAAAAAAATACTAAGATTTTATATATGTTTGCGAACTTGAGTTTTGTATATTCTTATTTGATTATTTATTTTTGTCAGATAAAATTATATATATTATAAAATATTTCATAGAGATTTCGAAAATGAAATAAATATAAAAAAAAAAAACAGAGATAGCGAATTCCTAAATTTAAGAAAAGTTTAAAATAATAATACTAGAAATACTTGGAGATAAAAGCAATTAGAAGATAAAGATAATAAACGAGTATTATAAAACAATGTTAAAACTGGAACAATTAATCGAAGCTTTTGTTTAGTATTTAGATATATTCGAAAAGCAAATACCAAATATAGCAAACGAGATACAAAAAGATAATTTATTTGTGAAATTACTTTTTATTTTTAAAAAGAAGATTATAAATTATAATAAATTTTTGAAAATACATAAACAGTTGATCGTAGTAATAAATTAACTACAGTAAAATAAAATAAATTAGAAAACAAAGAGCTGATATCAAAAGATAAAGCAATGATATAAAGGCGGAATCAGGGAAAAGCGCTGGAACTAATTACTGAAAAATCGTTTTGTACTTTTTATCCGAGAACGAATTAACTACTCAAAAGAGCTGCAATTAACACTTGTATCTGGAATAAATACAATAAATAATAAGTAATACTTCAATTACAACTGCCTGAGATATTTCGTTTTAGAATATTGTTTATTTATACTGTTGAAAATATATTTTACCTGTAAGAAAACAAAACATATATTGTTCTAATACTTTGACTGAGACAAATAAAGATTTTTTTCTCCGAGCTAAAGAAACGCTAGAGTTTAAGAGATATAATTACTTTAATTTTGTTAAATTAGTATTAGGAAAGATCTATTAAAAAAATAAAACAAGATAATATTTTAATAATAAACGTTGTAATTACAGTTATAAAATAAAAAGAATAATAGCAAACAGAAATAATATTAATGAATAATAGGGTATTCTAGAATATTGTGACTCCTGAATTCGTACAATAGTATAATTAGTTTGACAATAGTTTATTATACTTGTGTTTAAAGAACTTTGATAAACGACTTTTGTTAGTGTCGAACAATTATCAAATATATATTAAAATTACCAACTCTTATAAAAAAATATATTTGATTTATCAAAAATTCTACGCAGTTTTTATTAATCCAGTGATAGAGTACTTTTTTATATTAAGAAGACCTTGGTTTAAGATAGTTAACTTGGATATTGACTAGTTAACAGAAACATAAAAATACCAGTCGCTAGGAGATACAATAGATATTTTACCTGTTACACAATTTGCAGATATATTAGAAAAAAAAGAAAATATACTTTTATTAGTGATGTTTTGCAAAGTCTATTTACCGGAGTTATATATTAGCGCAATTAGTAAAAGCGGAGAAACATCGATTCCCTAAAGGAATATTATATTAGACAAATACCAAAGGTTCTAGGAGATATTCGATAACAAAGAAACAGGAAAAGTTCCCGAAGAGAAAAGACTTTGTTATATAATCGAACTCTAAGAGAGTATTATATCTTTATAAAAGTTTATTTACTTACTAGTAAAAAAAAAAATAAAAGTCTTGCAAGAATATATTTACAACACTTTAAGAAAAAGGTAAATCCGGTGTTTTATTAGTTTAGCAAACGTATTTATTTTTTTTGCTTTAAAGAAAGATAATTGTTTTTGACTTTGTGTTAATTATCGTAAGTTAAATAAAATTATTATCAAGAACTAAACTCTTTTATTATTGATTAGTAAAACACTGGATATGCTTAAGTAAGCTAAAGTTTTTAGTAAGTTAGATTTAAAAAATATATATTATCGAATCTAAATTAAAGAAAGAGACGAATAAAAGACAGTGTTCTAAACATAATACAATTATTATGAGTATTGTATTATATTATTTGAGTTGTGTAATACCTCTGTTATTTTTCAACAGTATATTAATAAAATACTAGTAAAATTAGTAAATGTGATTTGCGTGATTTACTTAGATAATATTTTTATATTTTTTGAAAATATTAAAGAATATACAAGTTATATACGACAAGTATTTGAACACTTATACTAATACCGACTATATATTAATTTATTAAAATACAAATTCAATATTAGTATAATTGAATTCCTTAAATATATTATTAGTCTCGATAATGTATTAATAAAATAAGTTTGTATTACTATTATTTAAGAGTAGTTAGTTTTGATTTTTTTCAAAGATATTCAAGTATTCCTTAGATTTATTAACTTTTATCATTAATTTATTAAAAACTACTTTAGAATAATTACTCCAATTATAAATTTGCTAAAAGATATAAAGAAAAAGTAAAAGACCGAGTTATTCGAATTCCTTGAACTAGTTTAACAAATGTTCTAAGAACTAAAAATCATATTTATACAAGTTTTGATCTTAGTTTATTTTATATTAGATTTACTTATAATAGTAGAAATTAATATTTCCAAATTCGTTGTAGAAATAATATTATCTTAGTTGATCAAAAAAAAAGCAGAAGTATAATAGTATTCTGTTATGTTTTATTCGAAGAAACTAAATTTTATATAACAAACTTACGAGATATATGACCAAGAACTCTTAGCAATTATCCTAATATTTAAATAATAGTAATATTATCTAATTTATATTTCGTTGACAATAATTGTTAAAATAAATTATAATAATTTTAAAAAGTTTATAAACAAAGAAAAACTCAACAATAGACAAATATATTAAATTTAAAAACTAATTGAATTTAATTTTAAAATTAAGTACAAACTAAATAAAAATAATTCTATTAATATATTATCGCGACACTTGGATTATAAATTAATGTTAAACGAAGTAACATAAGATTTGTTATTATTATTGAAAGAGAAATTAAGTAGTATATTATATATAATTACTGAAGAGATAACTTACTTGTATAATAAGAGAAAAACTTAGAAAGGTGAAGAAAGAGAAAAACTCTTAAAAAATAAGGTCCTTAGGTTTAGCTAATTGCTAGAGTTTATATAACTATAGGTAGTCTTAGACCAAGCAAGACGCTACAGAGCTAAAAGAACAAGTAACATAATTAAAAAATTTAACTCTGTCACTGAGACTGGTAGTTGCAAATACCTCGTTTTATAAACGTATGTTGAAATAATAGTTATATTCGAAACAGCGTATATTTTTTTTTTTAAACTTATAATTTCATTGATTCGCGAGTTACAGTAAAAAAATGTTTTTGTTTACGAAAAATAATAAAAACATATAATGAAAAAAAAAACTGTTAGAGATATTAACAAAAGTTAATGTTATTGCAACAGAGTATCGAAAGATTCGGATTTTTTGAGTATCAGTGTGATAATCTTATGTAAAGTCAATTATAATTAAGCGAACAAAAATAATAGTGCAGAAAATATAGAAAAACAAAAAAAATCGCAAAAAGAGCTTGCGAGTACTATTATATACAAAGAAAAACAAGTAGAATCAGCTGAGCTTGACTAAGAAACGATTAATAAAAAGATGAATAACATTGATAGTAATACTGACAACGAAGAAGTCGAATAAAACGAAGATAATATAAGAATATTATATTATAAAAGAAAGATATATATCTTAGATAACAAAGCTTTGAAAATAAAAATTTTGATTATAAATTATAATAACTTGATTGCAAGTTACTTCAGGATTTTTAAAATATTTGAATTGATACGATATAAATATTATTAGCAAAATATAAAGAAAGATATTAAATAATAAATCAAAATTTACTCGATTTGCTAGCAAACAAAGGTAAAGTGATATCTATTTTACAGTATTTTTGTACTGTTATTTATACTTCGAGGATTATAGTAAGAAATTATAATAAATTTTATTACAGATTTCTTAGAATACGAACAAAACAAAGTTAAATATAATATATATTTTGTAATCGTCGATTGTTATACAAAAATAGCAAAATATATTGCTTGTACGAAAACTATTATAATAGCAAGTTTAGTAAAGCTTTTTCTGTAATATATAATCAAAGATTTCAGGATTTTGGAAAAGATTATGTTTGATAAAAACCTACAATTTATTAGTAACTTTTAGGTATTATTTTGTTTTTATTTCAAGATCTGACGTAATTTGACAATAGTATTTTATCTGTAAAGTAACAAGTAAATGAAAATTTAAAATAAGATTTTAGAATATTATTTGCGAGTGTTTGTGAATTATAAATAAAACAATTAAATACTGTAACTAATATTAACAGAGTTTATATACAATAATAGTTTATATATTACTACTGTAAAAACTTTGTTTAAATTAACTTACAGTTTCAATTTAGAAATCTGTGTTAATGTCGAAGACAATATCTAAGAAAGGAAAGTAGTTGTAATATATGAGAAAGTAAAAGTTATCAAAGAAATTAGAGAATTAATGTTAGAACAATAGGAAAAAACCAAAAAAATACAAAGGAAATTTTATAATAAAAAACAGAAATTGATAACGTTCTAAATAAAATAAAAAATTATACTATTAGCGAAGAATCTCTAATAATAGAGATTTAGTAAGAAATTGTTAGATTAATACCTAAAATTGTTAGAAATTATAGGTATAAAAAGTAATAGTTTAATTTATAAACTTAAATTATTTTTTATATAATATATTTATCTGGTATTTTATGTTTTTTTATTAAAATTATATTATTATTATATAAGTATAATATTGGAGTTGCTCTTGGAGATTATAAAAGACTAAGAGGAATAAGAAATAAAATTTATCTTAAATTACTGCAACAAAAAGTTAAGTTAATAATACCTCGTTAAATAAAAAAAATATTTATATACAGATGATATATGAAAACTGATAATATATTTATATAATGTAAAAAAATCAATTATTAACTATTTATCTAATTTTAACATAGCGAAGTATTATTAGTCTGATAATAAAATAATATTTAATTATACAGATTTAATACAAAAGAAAAAACAACAAAGACAGCTTTAGAAAACCACTAATTAAAAAATAGTGATATTTATTTCGTATTATAATTATTATTTTAACTTTTATTTAGAGTTCTCTTAGATTTGGTGTTACGAGTTTTAGTTTAACTACGAATATTAGGAGAAGTTAAAACGTTAGCTCTACTAATAAAAAAACGAAGAATCACTAAAAATCTTATAGTAGGAGGAAGTAATATAATTAAAGAACCTGTGATCGAGTAACGAAATATAAATAAAAACTTTATAATAAAAAGGGAAAATATAATTGAAAATTTTATAATAGGATAACGAAGTATAGTTGAGGGTCTCGCGACAAAAAAACAAGAATTAGTCGATTAATTTATAACAGTAAAATACGTTATATTAATATCATCGTTATTATTATCCTGATCTGTAAATTAATAATGACGATGTCGTTTGGAAAGTTGCTCAGAAAAAATAATCTCTGATTCTGATAAGCGAGTATAACGTTGTAGAACAAAAAGCTCGGAGCGAGGAACGCGAGTAGAACTTGTGGTTAGTTTATTAAAAAGTATAAAACGACGGATATTAACTGGAGTAATAAAAGGTTAGATATTTGTCTAAGACACAAAAGCAGATGTAAGAGCAGTAGGACAAGTAATAAAACAAATTGTTATACTAGTATCTTTGGTATAAGTTTGCAAGAGATACCGAAATAATAACAGAGTATTTACTAAATTTGCTGTAATATAAGCTTAATTAAAAAAATCTTTAAAAATGTTGTTATTACTTTGAGAAACACTAAGTGTAATAATATAATTACTACTACTATTTCTTGAGTTATCGTCGTTTATTTTATTGTTTTTATTATTACTATTATTATTATCTGAGTTATCTAAATCGTTGTTGTTATTTTTATTATTCTTGTAAAAACTATTGTTGTTTTTACTATTATTATTATTATTATTGTTATTTCTATTATTTTTATTATTATTATTATTATCGTTGGAAAATATAGTAGCGATAACAATAGTAAACGAAGAAAAAACAAAGTTATAATTATTATAAGAATTAAAGATTAGGTTAAGATTAATTTATTTGACAGTTAGAAAACGTCGAAGAGTTATAAAATCACTTATTTGATAATATATTACATCGAAGATCTTAACTAAAGTATTATAAATTATGTTTAATATTCTAAGAACATTTAATACAAAGAACGTGGTTTAACACCGAAAATATAATTTTAGACTATTTTGATATTTATATAATTCAATTCTTTTTGTAAAGTTTTTTTAATACAGCTTCAAACGTTTCTTCAAGTGTAAATAGTCGGAATTATTTTAGCTAAAGTTTATTATATGATCTGACAATTTCAAAAAAAAATTTAATTGTAGTATGAACGAAGATAAAATATAAAAACAGCTTTTATATATAAAAAAATATTAGAGATACAAAAAACGTTTTATAAACGTCGAATAAACGAATCTCGGTTATTCCGATTATTGTTTCGTATATCAGATATAATATAGACAATTTAATTTTTGTAAGAGATTGAGAATATGCAAGGGTAAAATTATATTACTAGAAAAAACAATTAAAAAGATAAATATCAACTAATATAACGTATTACTGAAACTACTTACTACGATTTATAATTCAAAGTTAACGTAAAAAAAACATGTGTGATACAACAAGAAATTTATAAATTAACGAAGTAGTTTATCAAAGGTAATAGGTTAATGCAAGATAAAAAAAAAAACAACGGAAAAAAAGTAAGAAAAAGTTAAGATTATAATAAAAATATTTATATTTGTAGATACAACAACAAAACAACTAAATTACCAAATTATTTAATAATATCAGCTAGTTATAAAATCAAAAATTTCATAGTTAAAAATATCATTAAAGAAACGCTGTAGTATTATATTTTTTAACAGTTTTACAAAATAAATAACTTTAAAATTTTTAAATTTAACAGTTTTTATCGGTATACAAAACGAGTTTTATTACTACTATTTTCTAAACCTGTTATTAGTTTGCGTCAGTATAAGATTTAGTAAAATATATACAAAACCAAGTACAGTACTATAACAACACTACTGTTTTATTATAGAAGTTATATTTATGTTTTAGGAAAACCCAAAACATAAATTCTAGACTCTTGGGACAAGAGTCCAAAAAGAGGAAGCAATATTACAGTTCTATAATTGGGGTCATATGAGGAGCTCAGAGCGATAGGTTTAGTCATTACAGTAGCGAGATCACGTACTAATATATTTATAATATAGCGACAGAGATAATGAGCTCTTCAGGAATTAGTTTATACAATATACGATTACTATACCATGACTCCCTGACGTTGGTTCGCTGTCTCGTGACCCTGGGTCACAGTTCATAACACAAAAATTACAAAATTTATTATAATAAGTTGAAATATTTAATAAATTAAGAAAAGTATCCGGAGTTAGAAAATTCGTAAGAACTATTCGTTAATTTCACGAATTTTTAAAAGTTAATTGAAAAGTATTTTTAAATTGTTGCTAGAAAAAATCTTTAGAAAACAGAATTGCTAAAAGTTTGTCTAGAATTAGAAAATCGTAGTTGTTATTTAAAAACAACAGGACATAGTTGGCAATAGAAATCTTATTGATTTCTTGCAGAACAATTTATAATTGTTTTTTTTGTTTTTTTTTTAAACGTTTTTTTTTTATTTTTTTTAGTTCTTTTATTGTAAATATGTTTTTTATTATTATTAGATGAGTACAGGTTTTTAATTGTTTCCGGAACTTGTAATATTAAGTAATATAAGCAAGAACAGCCCGAACAACAGCTTCGGTTTCTTTTTCTTTTTTCTTAAGATATTTTTCTTTTTTTATCATTTTTTGAAGTTCGTTAATGTTAGAGTTAAAATTGCAGCAACTACTGTGACAAGTGTATTCAGAATATTTCGAAGAGTTGAGGAACCGTTTGCAGTTTTTATTGTTTATTTTACAAAAGCGATATTTGTTAGTTATAAGAAAACCGAATTTAGTAATATACTCGTTTTTCTTAATATAGTTAAAATATTTATAGTTATTAGCTTTTTTTTAGAGTATAATAACAAAGAAAAAAAGTTATTATCGTTTGAAAGTAATTTATGATTTTATAGTTAAACATCAAAGTAATATTAGGTTTCGAAGGAGATAGTGTTACAGGTTTCGGCTTAAGTATTATAATATCTTTTACTTGTGGAAAGTCATGTGAAGGTATAAGGGTTTAGAGAATATAGAATTTTAGATTTTTAGAGTATTTATACCTAACATAAGTCAATTGTCTATTTAAGTCACGATCTTTACTATAGTAGATAAAAACTTTATGTTCAACTTAAGTAGCTTTTTAATATATTTCATTACTATCTTAAAGTTTCATCGTCCAACTCGTATACTTGATTGTCCTCTTACCCACTGCACCGTCACGTGACCGTGGTATGTACAGAGGGATCGTTACATTGAATAAAATACTTCGAGTAATTATATATTATAATAACTACAAACAGATATATATTATTAAAATTTAAGTAATATTAAAAAACTTGAGTTGTTGTTGCTTTTATTTATATAATATAAAAAGCTGTCGGTGTTATTATAAGTACTTCGATTTGTATAATATAAGAAGTTTTTGATGTTATTATAAGTACTTTAATTTGTTGAATCAAGGAATAAGAAATTTAAATAATTACAATTGTTTAATAACTATTAATCGAGTTAAATTAACAGGTTTACAATATAATTAAGAGGTTAAATCAATAATTCAATGAGTTGTAGTCGAAGAAACCCAGGCTTATAATTATCAGAGTTAGAGGTATACGATTAATAAGTTGAGAACGAGTTATGAAATTAATTTAAGTATTTACTCGATAACTACAGTACAATTTATAGACGGGACAGTATTCTAGATACTTCTATGGTCTTGAGGTCGAAGTATTTCGAGCATATTCGATGTCACGTGGTAGGAGGTCTGAGCGCAACCACCTACCTCACGTCTGACAGTAGTCTTTCATTCGGGGACGGCAGCCAGAAAATTGAGGACGATCAGTTGTATTAGTTTCCGTCTCTCTTTGCGAAATCCTCCTATAACCGAGGAGAGGAAGAGATGATTGGTTTGATTCTGAGGGAAATTAGGTCGACGGGAAAGGTACTAAGTAGCATTGGCTTGTGGAGGGTCCGTGGCGGAACACAAGGCGATCGGAGTACTCTTTTGTGTGAGACCACTTGAGGTTAACAACGTTAAGATGTGGGAGATAGCCGCTTAACACGTCAAGAACTGAAACTTGGTCTTTATTGACTCTAGATTTATAACCGACTCAACCTACAAGTTTTCCCTTTTCTTTAGCTAGTTGTGATTGCACTGGCCATTAGATTAACTGCATCACTCGGTTCAAATACCATGTTCGTTCCATTCTTTAGCCAGCACCCATGGTTATTTATCTGGAATGTTGGGATATAGTAGGCGAACGTAACACCTGTGCACAACTCACTATTCCCATCCGCATTGGCTTGCTCATTATAACCTGTGCACGCCGCAATGCAGTCGTCGAGGGAGTCCACCCGAGTGGCATTAATATCCACACCGACACCAGTGCGTGATTGAAGGTCGGCCTCACAGTATACCAGGTACTTGTAGTTATTTGTAAATATTGTCCCATTTAGGTTGGGACAGCCTGGGACGGCAGTTGGTGCCGCAGATGCATTGCTACTGGTCGAAGTAGCACTGGCGGAGGAAGTCGAGGAAGTAGAACTTGTCGAGGAAATTGACGTTGAGGAAGCACTCGTTGCGGTAGAAGTTGAAGTTGAAACACGAGTTGTGGAACTCGATAATGTAGAAGTTAGCGTGGGAATTGGAAAAGGCATTGAGGCGCTCTTGGAAGCCGGTAGTTGGTTGACTCTTGGTTTTCATTAACCGAAAACACCAGTTTCTGGAGAAAAGCCCATGGAGAAATTGGTTACTCACTCGTTAGAATTCCTATTGTTATTTGACTTCGCCGCAAGAGCTCCGCCCACTCCACCACCTACGGCTGCCGCAACGATAACCAGGAAGAGAAATATAAGTGACAAAACGAAAGCGGATTTACGCAGTCCGCAGATTTGCCGTTTTATAGCCGGGTCTCGTGGCCGATAAAAGGCTTCGGATGCCTGTTTCTCCTGCTTCTCCTGCTCAAGTTTCTGGGCAGAGATGGGTCGGTCATCGTGAATGAGATCTGAAGGATATTCAGACGGCGTTAAGTACTGGGGTGCTTCGTTTGGATACAACGGCTGTGGTGCTTCGTTGTTCGGAGAATAAGACATGGAGATTGGCGCCCTGAAGAGACACGAAGGTCCTGAAGCGAGCTTCCGCAGGTCTGGCGAGGATCTAAGGTTAAATGGAGACCATACGTAACACTATGTCCAGACCTGAGTTTGAAGGTTGTAGAAATGCTTGAAATCTTTCAAGATCGCTCTCCCCTTTCATAGTTTGGCGGTGCTTTTTGCCTCAAGACCCCTGGTAGATAGTCTCACCATACAACCCCTACAACGTTCATACCAGAATCGCAGTGCCCAAGTTCAACTCTAACCCCTGTCCATGTGGAGCGAAGGATTTCGTTCAACGAATTAAAGGATGGGATACTAGCTGGACTACTTCCATTGGTGAGAATAAAGGCCCTATTTGGCGAATTTTAGCGATTTCCACAGAGAGGATCATGTAGTAGAGCGCTGTGACGAGCCTTACAGGTGATCTACTGAGCGCGTTACGGACCCAATTAGCAAGCGTACAAGCCAGTTAGACAGCTGTGAGCATCATGCAGATCTCTCAGTCTGTCCTCCATGTCTGACTCGAACGCGCCCCTGGCTATTTATGGGATCGCTCCCTGTACGTGCATGGTGCTTTTGTCGAGCCTTCGCCCCATGGGGCCCGGCTGTGGTCACCTAGACCAGCCTCGGTGAGCACGTTCGTCAAAACGACAGGGGCAAATATTGCGGCAGTGCGTTTCAGCCACTAAACACGAGCCGTCTACCGTCTGCCTCAACCGCGAAATTATTGTCCCTCCAGCTGAGAGATGGGGATACAGCCCTCGGTGCTAGGAATTAGTTTCGCAACGGTTCCTTCTGCCACCAACCACGGCAGTTGGCGAGTGAATTGCGTTGTTGAGCCTAACAGCACACCCACATGTTTGTGAGTGGGAGCACGTGATTGCGCTCCTATGCGCAGGAACCACTTCTCAGCCTCAGCCTTACCCCACGGATCTATATCGGGTGGCGAATGTGCTCAAAACCTCATTCTTAAATTCTAGTTTTATTTTGATAGAGTTATGAACTGATCATAGATTCTTTCTTATACGACTCTCAATCTCTCTGAAGCCCAAAATGCGCCTTCTCAACGTCGAAACATTGAAACTAGAAGAGTATTTCGAAGAAAATATACCCGTCTACGCCATACTATCCCACTGCTGGGGTGCAAAAGAGATCACTTTTCAAGATATAAATAATCTTCAGCCTGGGCATATTTGGCCGTCTCGCAAAGTTAGCGGTGCCATTGCTCAATGTCGATCTGACGAGATCAGTTACATATGGATTGACACCTTTTGTATTGATAAAAGCAGCAGCGCGGAACTGTCTGAAGCGATCAATTCTATGTTTCGCTGGTATCAGAATGCCACTGTCTGTTACGCCTACATGGAGGATATTACCACTCTAGCGGATTCTGGTACAGGGTTACCGCAGAGCAGATGGTTCACTAGAGGCTGGACTCTCCAAGAGCTGATCGCCCCGAGAAAAGTGAGATTTTATGACAAAGATTGGCTATTAATTGGTAGCAAGACCGAGCTAGCAGGGCTTCTCGCCACTATCACAACCATTCCAGAAGAAGTCCTTACAGATCCACAACGTTGCAAGCCGTGCAGTGTAGCCCAAAAAATGACCTGGGCGGCACACAGAAAGACAAGTAGAACGGAAGATATCGCTTATTCGCTGCTTGGAATCTTTGGGGTGAATATGCCATTACTTTATGGGGAGGGAGACAAGGCATTTATCCGGCTACAAGAAGAGATCCTGAAAGAGACAGATGATGAATCGCTTTTTACTTGGGGTATGAAAATCATCAAATATAAAAGATCACCCATGCGGCGTGGCATTCTGGCTCAGACACCAATGGAATTTCTGGGATCCGAGGATGTTATTCCTATACCTAAATCAAAGAATAAAGAACCCCATTCTATGACAAACAGAGGTCTTCGCCTTCATGTTCCACTTATTGAGGATGATCATGGACTTATTGCTATTCCCGATTGCCAGCTTAAATATGACTTTACTGGGCCTCTCGGAATCAGATAACGGACGGGGGTGATTCGACATTCGCGAGACTGTTCCATGGAGAAACAGCACGGGTATGCTCAATTTCAAACGAAGCGAAGGCAGATTTACAAACGATATATATTATTAAGAATAACCATCTTCTATCTCTCCGGACTGGCTATCCGTAATGCTATTTCGACAATTCCCACCAAACTTCGCATCATAATCCTGAGCACCCCACGTTGCTGCCCAGCCGAAGGCATCCCTCGAATACGGAGGTTGGAAACCAAAGTATCTTAGAATATCGATTGCATCTTTGCGCTCTTCTCTTGCTTGTAAGGTGAGTAGATGAAAGAAGCTTCGACCAAACAAGTCGCAATGCTGGAAGTTAACGTGAAAGCATTTTAATTGCTGAAGGAAGATGAAGATAGAACCATCATTGATAGCCCCGGGCAAGGTACCGGCGGGGAAGAACGTGTAAGAAATTCTGGCCTGCCGTATTCTTAAGACAGTATTTCCGAAAATGTCGTGAAACTTTATGTCGAGGCTACCCAGATGAGTTGGGGGGTCAGTAGACTGTTGATTGATCAAGCCAGTTCGGCATGCCCAGACCTCGCTACTGTCGTACAGTCCTTCAAGGCACCAGCATGTCTTCGAATCATGGCGTTTGAAACCGGGAAGGCATATTCCCTGCCGTTCCACATGGAGATCGAGGACTAGAAGATCATCGGGCAAGACCAACCGTGGGATTCGACGCCTAGGGGAGTATGCTATTGATGAGTCCCGTATCGCCAGGGCATCAACCGCTAAGGCATATTCGGTGTCGATAGATGTGCAAGGAGCGGTCTCGAAGGTAGTAGCTATGAAGTTGTCCGTTATGGAATACCCTTTTACAACACGTGCGATGGCTTTCACGTATAGAGACGAGTATCGCGACAGGCGTCGTTTCAGACTGGTCGTGCTCAGATAAGTTGAAGATGTGCTTCTCTTGTCGAAGGACAGTCCATCGCAACTATGCAAAGCATGAACACAGTCATACTCAGGGTCTGATGTGTTTATTGATATCGACGGAACTGGCAGGGGAGATAGAAAGTGTTGACCATCGAGGGACGAGCCTCGTTGCGCCGGATCTGAAAATCTAGCCTGATGACCAAGGAAATATTTAAGTCGATCCTCGGGGGGAAGCGCCAATAGCCCTTCGAGTGGCGTCTGACCGAAGTCGGGGAATGGGATGGTATCTGATGCCTGTGCTCGGTTGTTCTCAACCCGTTCTGAGGTTGGAGGTGTCCGCTGCTGTCTGAGCTTGCTCTGTTTCTTGCATTCTGATGGCTCTGATATCTTCCTATCCATATCTTCTCGATCCTTTGGTCTCAGCCATCTTGGTTCTTTGTCGAGGACTGCACTCACGGTTTTGGTCGTAGATTCCTTTCTACAGTTCCACTGTGTGGTCAGCAATTGCAGGAGAAGGCCGTTATAACACTAACCCAGGTGCCCAATTATCTCCATCATCATTCAACACTCGTAGAATATCTTCTCGTGGCAGTAGTGTGTATAAGTAGAGCCTCGCCAGCTTTCGTTGCCGTGAGACGGACCATTTGCTTGGTCTGCCCTGTTTGGCTTCCTTGCTTCCCGAAGTCGAGCTTCCGGTTGATGTCGAGCTTCCGGTTGATGTCGAGGATGATGCCAAACTTTTCTCAGACGGTGACTTGTGGACAACTGCGGTACACATCCGGTATCGTGAGAGCCGCCGAACAACTGTTCTTTTGTAGCAAGTCGAGTCGAAATTAACCCGGTGCTGTCCGCGCTGGAAGCATGGAACAATCGATTCGCTCTTTTGCAAGCGCCGTGGTTAAAGTGACCTTGGGAGGCGAAGCCGCTCAAATATGGCCTATCTTCCGCATCCATGACGAATGCTTGTCGTCGAGCCTGGCTGTGGGTGGACATGGTGAGGCTGAACACTGGTTGCCTTACACAAAATACAGTTCGCTCATTTCAAAGTGTAAAAATGATGTTGGCGCTACGGATAATTAATGCTTGCCTCTGCGTCAAGAGAGGCCAGGGGCCAGCTGGTCTCAACGGCTGCCTAACCAGTCATATTACGAAACATGGCCATCCTCAGTCATGTTAATTGCGTGCAAATATGCTATTATCATTGCAGGACATGGGCTTGGACCACTCAAAGGTAGGTCTTAACTCACCACACCCTTCCTCGTGAGTCCGCGGGTTAGCGGCGTCTGAACGAGCGGCGTCTGAACGGGCGGCGAGAAAGCTTACCTGGGACCCCAGGACAGTATACCATGCGGCTTAAAGGGGTATCTTGGGCCAAGCCTCTTTCATCACTTTTGCGACAATCCTTCGGGTACAGATACGGAGCCTCACTAAATCCAAGACACAAGGCTTGAATGGCCATGATATTTTGGCTCAAACGACACCCCTTAGCGCACCGCGTGACTTGTCAATGTGCAATATTTACATTTGGCACTAATTAGCATTCCTATTGTTACCGCTGCAACTGCTTCTTCTAGAATTCCCGAAAGAAATGTTCTGCGGATCCGAGGGCCCTGGACTCCCACCTACAAGCCTATTTGCATTTTGGTTTTGAAACATTTCCCCGATCGTTGCGCCAAGTCACCAGTTGATTGGGGAAAAGATAAGTCATTCCAGGCTCTTCAGCACAGTTTATGCTTGCGTGATATGACTACCTCCCTTTTCGCTCCTCACGGTCATATCGGAGCAAAGCTATGGAGGCTCTCTGTAAGTATACTTACAGTTTATTTTGCCTCTTATACGTGTAAACACCCAAATTTAGGCCGCGTAATATCTTACATTTTACATTTCTTTTCACACTTCCTGGTCTCCTCGGTGTATGGTCATCTTGAAGCCCAAAGGCCCTTGACAGATTTGCTATTTAAAAAAGCCTAAAGCTTCTATGAATAATGGTAAACAATTCTTTCCATATCTCCACTAGAGTCTGCATTCGTCAGTTCTCAATTACATCATTAGCAGTGCAAATTTCATAAGCTTTGCGCATCTCACGTTTCTCTGAGATGTCCAACGTCAATCAAAGCAACGAAAAGTATCCTCTCCATTGTTTACGTAAAATTTTCACTCATACTCAACAACCGACTGACCGAGGTACCTGTTGCCAAACAAAGTATACCACGATCCAACATCACCCTAAACCACAGCGACAACATCAAGTCACAGTTGAAGCCCGTGCTCAGATTCCCAATGGGCCCTCGAACATCGACAGCTACCTTGCCCATGAAGAGATCGCGGAGGATATAGTTATGGGTCAATTGAGACAGGGTACAGAAGAGCATATGGCCAGAGAGCTGGCGGAGTGGGATTCACGCTGGAAGGCTTCAAGTAACAATTGATTCATGTACGGTCTCGATGGTCAGCTCTCCTTTATGTTGATGATATCGCGGGAGCACTATCGGGTTGTCGGCCAGAACGAATGGCAGCACCTGACGAGCCCTGGGTGAATGTTACCTAGACTACAGTCGGTGAGGTGGACGGTAGCCAATCAGAGGTTGGATGCAAATGGAGGAATGTGGTTGTTTCACCACCAACAGGAGCGGCTGTTACTATACATACACTTAAGCTAGCATCTCAGAAATATAAGAACGCACGTACTAAGGAACGGGAATTCTTTACCATATACGTTTTTGGCATTCTACCGTCCTGCTATTGGTATAAAATTTTTGATCAATTACTAATAATACTTTTTTTTAGTTGATCTACAAAACTTCATCAATCTAAATAATATATTGTAGCTCAAAATGGTGTAAACTGGGTGAATTGAGTCACATTGGCGTATGGGCGAGAAGTACGAAACTGGCCGAACCGTGGTCCGAATTTTACAATCTGGACCGAACCGGACCGTAATTTTGTGGCTCGGTCTGAGACCTTTGAGACCGTGGGCCGTGTGGACCAGTCTCAGTCCTGGACCGTAAAAAGACCCTAGTCCGGGCCGGACCAGGACGGTCAGCCAGTCTAGCCTAGAACCTATCGGTATAAGTGCTCCGCAATTCGTGGTGTAAACGACCGCCGAAATCGTGAGACCCAATTGTGTCTACTTCGCAATTGAATACTCAACCCCCGATCAATGGAATAACATAGCTTATATGGCTTAATAGTACTCGTAAAATGCTATCAAAGGGAGTTAGGTTTCTACTTGTGTGACCGTAAACGAAGGCGTTAATAGTTCCGGAAAGCGCTGTTTTGAAAATGTTCACTGCACACGGACCACCTTCACGAAC
The DNA here is from genome assembly GCA_000743665.3 of Scytalidium sp. 3C. Lineage (NCBI taxonomy): Eukaryota > Fungi > Ascomycota > Leotiomycetes > Scytalidium > Scytalidium sp. 3C. The sequence continues at coordinate 64,676 of JMRO03000083.1, read as the reverse complement.
AGCAAACCGCGTGCATCCTTATTGCGAACTCATCTCGCCCCAGGACTGAAGTCCAAATGCTTAGAAACTGCCTCTACTGAGACTTGGTACTCTCCTTGACCCTTAGCTACCACTCTGTCAAGCAGGATGAGATGGGTCGCAACAAGCAGCAGCCATCAGAATGGAATAGGATCAAGAGGAAATATGCCGACGATGTAGATGTCGTGCTGCCAGCCCCGAGAAGAAGTCGCAATGAACGTAGTGACCCTATGGATGCACCAGACGTAGCCAGGCTCGATACCGGCTCGATTCCTCGGGTCACTGTTCCAGGACTCAAGAGCTATGAGTATTCTGCCTTGCAAGGGCCGACATGGGTGAGATTGCTTTCGCTTGCGCCCGGCATAGGTGATGAGGTATCATGCAACATTCAACACGTTGATCTGGATACAGCTCCAGAGTACGAAGCCCTGTCTTACGTGTGGGGTTCACCAGAAAAGTCTTGTCGACTTGTTGTCCAGCAGGTCTCTACGGGTAGCTCCCAAACCAGTCCTTGCCAACTCAATATCACAGCCTCCTTGTACACCGCGCTGCGCGACCTTCGTTCGGCGGATGATAAAAAGGAGAGGAGAATTCTTTGGGCAGATGCAGTTTGTATCAATCAAGACGATATCGTCGAGCGCAACATTCAAGTCCAGATGATGGGGGAAATCTATCGTTCAGCCTCGCGTGTGATTACATACATAGGTGAGAAAGTCGATAGTCTTCACCCTGCTATAGAACTGGCAACGAAGTTGAGCAAGTACGCCGATAACCATATCAATGATCCACCAGATGACAGACTGTATGACCAGAGCAAATTACCAGAGCTCGGTTTCCCTCCTCAGGTCGATCCATGCTGGTCAGCTCTCTCCGACTTGATGCGGAGGCCGTGGAGTTCTCGAGTGTGGATTGCTCAAGAATCGGTTCTCAACCAGAATATGGTGATGGTGTGCGGAAGCATTTCCTTCAAGTGGTCTCTGCTGAGCGATCTGGCTTTGCACCGAGCTACACCGGCTTTGCCTTCCTTACTCCCGACGGTCCTTGGTCTCGAAATCATGGCAACGCTCCGCCGTACATTTGGGGAATTGACTCTTCTGCAGGCATTGCGTTTGTGCCGCCAATTCTCCTGTTCGGAACCTAGAGACAGAGTGTACGCGCTCTTGAACATCGCAAAGGATAGCAAAGAGCTCGACGTAACTGTAGACTACGCGACATCTGTAACCGACTTATATACCAGCATCACGGCCAAGATAATGCTAGCCGAGAGTTCATTACTACCGCTAAGTTGTATCTCCAGCGATTCGACCCTCCCGTTACCTTCTTGGGTACCAAATTGGTCTTCCGGGAGGATCAGTGATCCCTTAGGAGCCAGACAATGCTATGCAGCATCGAAGGGGACAGCTGCCAGCTTTTTTCTTGACAGCGACCAAAAGTTCCTCAGTGTTCTCGGGGCCAAGATTGACATGATTCAATACATGACCGCTGAGATCGCGCCGGAGCTTGCATTTCCCGACTTTGACACTGGCACACAATGGGAAGGGAGCAAGCAGGAAAAGGCGGGGCGCAAATGGTTAATGGAGCAAACACGTCAGATGAAGGCCTTACCTTCAATGTACGATGATCCCATCGATGCTTTTTGGAGGACGCTAGTGGGAAACGTTGCCTCCGATCAAAAGACTGAAGCCGATCACGCATACCACGCTGCTTTCGATGCATGGCTACAGATGCTATATCGCTTGAAGAAGGAAGGCGACGAGCTGGTGGACTTTGGAACTGAAGGATCTAACCAGGTTGAAAATGAGCCTGAACTCCTTCTAGAGTTTTTAAATGCACTTTCAGGGCACTGGAACGATCGATCCTTCTGTATTACCACTTCAGGATACTTCGGTCTCGTTCCTACGAATAGTAGCGTTGGGGATTCTATTATAGTTCTCTACGGTGGTCGGGCTCCCTTTATCTTACGACATGTGAGCGACCATTTTGTTCTGGTGGGAGATTGTTATATCCACGGTCTTATGAAAGGGGAGGCGCTGAAGTCAGGAAAACTTGAGAATGAACGAAGTTTCATCATTTTCTAGCATATACACTTAGGTACCGGTTACTTGAGGTATCTGACACCAGAAAGTATTGTTTGGAGGCTTAGAATGGTCACCTCAGTTGAAAAGACTCCAGCGTGCTCATATCAACCAGTCTAACAATGGGTCTGGGGTTTAATGTTCCCTTTGCAAAATCTCTATCTGTTGGTTTAAGGTAATGTACTCTAACTAATGCAAGTAAGCAGTAGTTGAAATATCTAGTAGGCATTTTATCTGTTTACTTTCACCTCACCAGGCTTAAGCTACATAATATATAGTAGGATTCCATAGAGATTTAGGAAAGGGAAAATGTTTATATTTAAGTATATAAACAAACAGTGTGTCTAAAAAAAACTCAACTACTCAAGTTGAACTCAACTCATTATACACACTGTAAACAAATAAATAAATAAATAATTACAGGCTGCACAGCATTGATTTCGGTAGAAAGAAACCGTAGCCTGTATTTCAGGTGCCTGGAACTTCCTCTACAATGTGAGATGTCGTATTTAGTGTTGAGTGCTCAAGAAAAAAGTTGCACTAGTTGATCGGATAAGCCGGTGGATCGGGTGAGCCGGTGGGCCGGTGGAACAAGAATCACGCTAGTAGAAATTATTGCTACGATTATCAAGGTTCATGATTGCACCCTCATCTATCAGTCCATTCAACATGGATCATGAAGATGGAGGGTGCGGGGATCTCACCTGCAATGTGGAGAACTGCTACCCCAGTTTTCCTTGGTGTCGCGCTATATATATTGCATCTTGCTCCCCCACAAGTGTGTATGTCGGGGTGCAGCTAATCTAATATATGCTCTCTTCAATGAAAATACTCTCTATTTCTGCCTTGTACTCGCGACCAAAGATTCTGTTTTATCTTTAGAACAGCCATTAAGTGTTCGATGACAACCATGTCCGACAGACATTCCGATCTCGAGAAGTCTGGGCTCGGCGAGGACCATGAGTTCGAACTCGCTGAGGATAGCCGAGTGGCTACCTTTACACTCAAGGAACAGAAAGCCATAATGTGGAGAGTCGACCGCCGGCTAGTACTGACACTCGGATTCTTGTACTTGGTTAGCTTGATGGATAGGACTAATCTTGGCGCTGCTGCTATTGCCGGGTACGTTATAGTGCTACGCATGGTTAAGAGAATCCCATCGAAGCTAATCACGAGTGACTCCAGAATGACCACAGAATTGAAAATGAATGCCAAAAATAATGCTTATACCATTGTCTCCGTCGTGTTCTTCATACCTTATGCTCTCTTTCAACCCCCGGCAACGGTGGCAATCCGCAATATAGGACCTCGCCGATTTTTGGCAGGCATCGTCCTTGGATGGGGTGCAATTATGATTGTATGCGCTCTTAAGCTTTAACATACTTCTAAAATTAACTGATTCCACTCAGGGGTTTGGATTCGTTAAAAATTGGGAGACAATGGCCGGCCTTCGTGTTATTCTAGGTGTTCTCGAGGCTGGTTTCTACCCAGGATGCGTTTATCTTCTAAGTACATGGTATCCACGCTATGAACTTCAGAAACGGAATGCGGTATTCTATCTCATCGGCAGCATGGCTTCAGCATTTGCTGGTATCCTTGCGTATGGACTCATGCAACTAAACGGACGAGCTGATCTATCTGGTTGGAGATGGATTTTCATTGTGAGTTTATTCTGTTCTTGTCGTGTATCAACCCTCTCCAAGTCACCAACACTAACAACTGTATTCTGTACTCTTAGATCGAAGGGACTCTAACATGTGTCCTTGGTATCTTGTCATACGTGATCATCGTTGATTTCCCCGAACTATCTCCAAGTTCCTGGCATTTCCTCAATCAGCGCGAAGCGGATTTCGTAATCGCACGTATCGAGTACGATCGTCATGATATAAAGGTAGAGCCCTTTGATATCAAGAACTACCTCCGAAATGGCCTTGACAGCAAGGTCTGGCTGTTTTCCGCCCTTTACACGTTCACGACCACCAATTCATATGCCATTGCATACTTTTTGCCAATTATTCTCAATGATGGTATGGGATTTGACACAGCAGAGGCCCAGTGTCTCGTTGCACCACCATATGTAGCCGCTGCCATTGTCATGTTCACTCAATCCTATTACAGTGATAAATGGCGTCTTCGTGGGCCCATCATTGTGGGAAATTGCGCCCTTGGTATCCTTGGACTAGGGCTGTTAGGGTACACCAGCAACAACGGAGTACGATATTTTGGGGTCTTCTGCGCAACTATTGCCTGTAATGCAAACTGCCCGGCGTTGTTGACTTACCAAGCCAATAATGTCCGTGGGCAATGGAAACGCGCATTCACATCCGCTACACTTATTGGCGGAGGAGCAGTTGGCGGTATTATTGGAACTACTGTGTTCCGCGCACGGGATGCACCTGGCTATCGCCCTGGGATCTTAACCTGTTTGCTTGCAAATGCACTGATGATTGTTATCGTTGGATGGCTAAGTATCAAGTTTCATCTCGCTAACAAGAGGGTAAAGGCAGGTGGCAAGCTTATAGAGAGTCAGCCGGGTTTCTTGTACACGTTATAATTCAGTGTTGACTATCTATTGATGGGGTAGGAAGGTTAAATTGTATTAACTAAGGTGCTATGTATCCATTCTCCTTGTCCGAAATATCTCACTTTCGAGATATGTCATGCTAGCTGCTGCATCCAGCACTACCGGTACTACCGTGTTAGGTACGGGTTTACAATCTACTGCTTTGATAATGGTGCATAAAGACCAGACCGACTGTCTAAACATAGATCTTTAATGTGATTGGGTGCCGATGGATGGGAGATGGGGGCGATGGTGTGACCCTAGTCGTATATGTTGTAATACTGTGTCAAGAAAAATCGGAGTAATAGTAATAAATTGATAGTGGGGACGTTGATGCGAATTAACGGAATCGAGCTTCCTCAGTTACAAAAGTGGGAAGCTTTCCGCCTAGGCCCGCTGTACCGCTATCTTGCATTGATCGAGCCGAGGCACGAAGTGTTACCTCATCACGACTGAAGGTGATAGATACCGCGTCTCTCAACCACAACGGACTTCTTTGACCTCATGGTTTATCGTCTTGGCACCTTCTTACGCTTGAATTAAATTAAAGTATACAGCTACACCCCGTCCACCATGGAGAAAGGAAAGACCTGGGCTGAGCCGCGCCGCAAGCAATTCTCCGCTCGCAACATCGTCGTGGGGACACTCGTACTGCTGGCAGGAGCCGCATATCTCACAGTGCCCATTCACAGATGCTCCCGGAGAGCGGCGGACATGCTGGCGCCTCCTCAGGGGGTATGCGTCCAGCCTGACGCCCTCTTCCCCAGCGCCGGTAGACACGGAGCGTTGGACAAAGCATATGAGCACCTTTCAAGCAGCGCCTTCCGCAACGCCTCAATCGAACGTCTGTCGGGAGCGGTCCGTATCCCAACGCAAACATTTGACGATCTTGGCGACGTAGGTGAGGACTCGCGCTGGGATGTCTTCTTCGACTTTTATGCCTATCTTGAGCAGACATTCCCTCGCATTCACCGAAAGTTGCGCGTTGAAAAGATTAACACCCACGGCTTGCTCTACACGTGGCAGGGCAGCGAGGAGACCCTCAAACCCACTGTGCTCATGGCGCACCAGGACACCGTCCCTGTACCAGCCGAAACGCTCGATGCCTGGACCTATCCTCCGTGGAGCGGTGCTTATGACGGCAAATTCATCTGGGGCCGCGGTGCGAGCGATTGCAAGAACCAGTTGATTGCGGTACTCGAGGCTGCCGAGGCACTGCTAGATGCGGGATTCCAGCCCCGGCGTACCATCTTACTTTCGTTTGGCTACGACGAGGAGTCTTTTGGTTACCATGGCGCCGGCAACCTATCGGCTGCCATTCACGATCGTTACGGCAACGACGGTGTCGCCGTCGTAATTGATGAAGGGGCTGGTTTCGAGCGGGCCTGGGGAACCCTCTTTGCCAAACCAGGCACCGCTGAGAAGGGCTCGACTAATGTTGAGCTCATCATTCGAACGCCAGGAGGGCATTCATCTATTCCCCGTGACCACACGAGCATCGGCATTCTCAGCGAGCTCATCACCAAGATCGAAGCCACACAGTATCGGACCAGCCTCGACGAGGAGAACCCCTACTTCACTCAACTCCAATGCGGTGCCACCTACTCGCCTGAGTTCCCCTCAACCCTCAAAAAGCTGCTTGCTAAGCACTCTCCGCATGCTGAACCAGACTGGCTTGCCATCGAGGCAGCCAAGCAAGGCCCTGAGATCAAGTACCTCATGCAGACCTCGCAGGCGGTCGACCTTATCACTGGTGGCGTCAAGGTCAATGCCATGCCTGAGCGTGCCAGCGCTGTTGTTAATCATCGCGTCAATGTCGGCGAGACGACCCAGTCTGTCTATGACCACCTCACAGTCATTGCGGGCGAGATTGCTGACAAGTATGGACTCACACTGCACGCCTTCGACGGTAAGGAGGAGCCCGAATCCATAATTCTCGCCGTCTCGCGCGGCGTCGAGCTTGAGGTTGCACCTGTCTCTCCATCTGACGGCTCTATCGTCAGCCCGTTCTCAGTCCTCGCGGGAACTGTCCGTGCCCTCTATGGCGAAGAGACCATCGTGAGTAAGTATTTATACTCCCACTCACATTTACAAACCCCCTCACCCCCTTTCTCTATTTGCGCACCTGAGTCTACGGTTTGCGGATCTCACTGCTCGAGCGGTCAAAGGAAAGACTCGCTGACTGCCTTCCCAGGTCCGGGAATTATGACGGGAAACACGGACACGCGCTTCTTCTGGGACTTAACCAAACACATCTTCCGATTTCAGCCTGGATACGACCCTGAAGACGAGTCCGGTCTCGGGAACATACACACTATCAATGAGAGGGTCAATGTGAACAGCCACATCAACACCGTAAAGTTCTTCACCCTGTTTATCCGCAACATCGATGAAGCGGAACTCTAGAGCCTGTGTCGCTACAGGGTGGGTGCTGGTTGAAATAAGTGTAAGTATAATTATTTCAGAAGAAGAAGTCCATCTCCTTCAGAGGCAAGTAAAAAGTAGAATTCTGGCAGATGTGGTAAATCCTAGTTATAAAACATACATTCTAAGAGTATACAGCTGCTCGTTTCTTCAAAAGGTACTCTCCTGCATTGATTGGTTTCCATCTCTTCGGCTGTTCATCAGTACAACATTGAGCAAGAGGCTCAACCACTGTTCCTGCATCTGGGAACCCAAAGAACGCTATGCTATACCTCTCTGGTATCACCTCTTTAGAATTTTCATCTACTTGACCAGGCTTACTTCTTAGTAATGGAGGCGTTGCTACCCTATGCACCGTATTTTTCCAGCGTCCATTCGTCCATCGCATCATCAAGTATCCTATATTGACTAGAATGGCCCCAGGTTTAGGTTCAGCATGTATAAATCTTGCGCTCTTTTCAACGGCCTCACTCTTTGTCTCCCCTGTTGAGCTCATGTCTGCTATTTCTAATCCACCAATATCCCTCTGAAAGAGCAGAGTTAAAGTTCCAAAGTCGGAATGTGCTGGATTCCGTGCGACTTGGTGGGGTTGTGGACGCTCGGTAGGTAAAGCTGGGTAATGGAGAAAGCTGGATACATATAGAGAACCTGTGTGATACTGGCTCAAATAATCATCCGACTCCACATTGAGTGCAATGGATAGACATTGGAGCAATTTGGCCAGGAGTGTGGAACAGTCATAACTTAACGTCAGAAGCGATAGTCAATGTTGGAAGTATAAACATATACTTGGTAAAACTCTGTCGCATCGTGGCGAAATCGTGGCATTTGCTCTTCTTTGGGCCAAGGACCCAAACTAATATCCCGCGGGTTCCCAAAATCAAAAGACTCCTTCATGGATATTTTCCCTCGCACTTTCTCCTTTCCTATTCCACAATAGCCCTGACCGAAGGACAGAGATGCGGGGGATAATTTCTCTTTCTCGTCATCTGGGAGGTTGAAAAGGCGCTCACTCTTTAATTTACGATTAAATAGTTTTCATCTATAAAGAACATCGTAGCTCACCCATTCAAAGCATTTGTCAATCGTCTCCTGGCTGATGCCGTGGTTGACAAGATAGAAGAAGCCAACTGATCTCAGTGCATCATCAATATCACGGGCTGTCTCCAAACGACCTTGGACAGTTCCACCAAGGAAGCGGCCAAAATCAATAATTGGAATAACGGGCTCCATTTCAGGCAAGTATTTATCCTAGTTAATGACATGTGAGTCACAGTGAGTGTAAATTTGATAATGCCAGACCTTTTGCGTTCGTCCCACTGGCGAACTGTATTACACGTCATAAAAGAGCTTTCATTATTTCCTGCCAGCTGGATCCCTCAACCAGACACTCACGTGACACCATGGATACATGAAACCGCACCAAAATTAGATATCCTACCGCGTTATAGACAATTCAATCAATTCAGAAGGTTGACGTCTAGAAAAATAGCCGTCAAAATATGCCCTAATCTGATAATCGATTAGAGTCAGATATGAACGTGGGTAGCGGCGCTCAGATCTCCAAGCCAGTGACTCCGAATGTGCTCGAAGTTCTTCACTCTCAAGATCATAGAAGTATCTATAACACTCTTCTGTCTACAGATTGTATAGTAGCAGTATTGTAGTTACTCCAATTGACTTTAATTCACTGTTCTTTCATCACAGCTTCTTCACGCCGACGTCTAATATCTAGATGATCACGATCGCCTCCCTGTTTGCTGATACTTGGTGTTTCTGCGCCACAGTGCTATGTCACACCCACAGCTCAGCATCGGGTGCTAGGTAGATCATGCTTAGATGCAAGCCTACAGGCATGAATAAGTATAAGATAAGACGGCTCAATACTTAGTTTTAAAGAGGTCAAATATCAATTTGAAGTTATCTTTATCCTTAAAAATCAACGTGTCTATGAGGGGTTCATAAGCTTGTGAACTATAGGATCCAATATACAAGAATATTAGTTAAGGAGAAAAGAGTTCTAAGTATGAGGTAAAGGTTTGTGATGTAGGGGGTGCAAGTGGCAGGTGCGCGTTGTCATGACAATAGGGAATCGAAAGAGCCGTGGCGTCGAGATTCTGAAGCTGATCAAACCTTGACAATATTTTTCAAGACCGATCCCCAAGCGAATATATCATCTGTGAATTTTCTACTGTGTAGATATGATCTGATTATAGTCGCTATTGTTTTAGCCACCAAAGAGGGAGATGCCTAGGAGCTTTTGGGTCTGGGAAGGGGTATTTTCGGCAAGCAATCAGTTGTGGGATTGCTGTTCTAGGATAAAGGAAGCTCCAGGGACACGAGTATTTCCGGAAGCCCAGTGAAGTGAGTTTATAGATAGACTGGAAGGATAGGTAACGAAGGCATTACGAACCAAATATAATTTCAGCAAATTACATTATTTCTAGGTGCAAAGTAACCTCTCCCGGAGTGTACTGGGTAACAAGGTTGTTTGGTGAATGAGTCAACGTGAATCATCCACCATTGTCAACCTGTCTAGGTCGAAAGCTTGCATAATACCTTTCATTGCAGCATTTTCATCGCACGCCCTCTGCTTTCTAACATCAATCTCATCGGCTCTTTTCCAAAGCTGGAGAGCAACGTCTCGCCATTCCATTTTGCGGCCAGTAAAGGTATTGGACCCACCAAAATCGAATTCCTCAACACTACAGAGAACGCCATGATCCTTGCGGATTATACCGTCAACTATTATAATAGAGACATCCCGAATCGAACTGTGCAGTACGATGGCTGCTACTGGATTCCGTTGGCTAACAACAGCCATAGTCGGAGTAGATGCGTCGAATATGACCAAATCCGCTTTCTTTCCTGGAACCAAAGAACCGATTTCGTTCTCAAGGCCAATTGCTCGAGCACCCAATATAGTTCCAAGATTGATCACCTGCTCAATGCTGGGGCCAACCGATGTAGACCACTTACCTTGAAGATCAAATGACGCATGTCGTCCTCCTTTAGCTGATTGCAGAGCGAGCATCATTTGCGATGGGAAAAACGCACTACAAGAGGAGTGACAATCCACCCCAATGGAGGAGAATTGATAGTAATCCGGCTCCAGACAGATTGGATTTCCGTGCCCCATCTGGAGCTCTGTAGATGGTGTGCTAGATATATGCGCCCCACTGGCTTTGATCAAATCAATATCGCCTGGGTTTGGATTATTTGCATGAGAGAGCAGAATATCAGCATGGAGAAGCTTGTGTGCATGTAGAACTTCGGCCGCTGTTCTTGCCTGAGTCCCTGCGCAATGCAAACGTGTGGGTTAAATTACTACGGAATTACTGGTAAGTACAGGTACATACCTCCAAACATAGCGTTGTGCATAGAATGAGCCGTGATTAACTGGGAGCCTTGTTCGCGAACTTTATTGAACAATGATTTCAGGAAATCGCCAGGAAACCAAAGCCCATCAAATGCAAATCCCAAACGGACTCGCCCGTTGGGACCAAACGGATTTACGTCTGCTAATTTGTCCCATGTTGCCATGACCCACTCTGGAAACATATCTGGTTCTAATGTAAAACTTGGCTTCCAAGCCGAGACCCGCGGCGTAGGGCAATATCCATAAATACATCGAATACCCGATATCACTGTGGCCTTGATTGCCTGTAAAGCTGTGTATATGGAGAGAGTTTAACTCTGGTCAATAGAAACAGGGTGTCGCAGTGAGAGACCTACGGTGTTTGGGAGAGTATATTACAGGAGAATGGTCGACAACTGTGGTAGTTCCAGAGTCCATCAATTCCAGACAACCTCCTAGTTGAGCCCAAAAATGTCTTCCGGAGAGTGTAGGTGACTTGCAAAATCTCCTAGCATATTGTTAAATAGGGTCATCGTATATCATATAAGATATCTCAGTAATTACAAACCTTTATGAAAGTAATCAAGAAGGGTATCATCAGGGTGCACTCCTTTTAAATGGGTTTGCCAGATATGGTGATGCGTATTAATGAAACCGGGTGATATGATCTTGTAGGTGCAATCAATCACTTGAGCTGATGGCGATACGATATTTCCCCTATTTCTGCAATGACGCATCCGTCGATAAGCAAATCTGCCTTCTTGGGAATTACGTGATCTTCTGGATCATGGAGAAGCAACGTTCCACCTTTCAGAAGTACTCTGGCAGCTATGATGGAATTTCGCAGGAAGTCCTAGTTCTAAGAGTAGTTATTTATAATGTCTCGTATTGCGCATTTGGATGTTAAAGGGATTTGAGAGGTGTACAATCATATTATATAGAATGGAATGCGTTAATGGTTAGTACCAGATCAGTAGCCCTTCATCAATTCTCATTGCCCGTCGGCGACTGGCCTCTCATGGGCCGAAGCTAACTAGTAGTGGTAGCTAGACATAAGAGAATTCATCCATTCCGGGTATAAGATCATCAGTCTCCCAAAATTTGCAACGCAGGGTTCCACTCATCGCACCGTCCTGTTTGCATATCCGGCTACTTCAGTGGCATCACAGATAAGTAAACTGCTATAGGTATTCGCAGTAGGATTATAATATTTTTCAGCCTAAGTTCTGGAGCTCGTCGCCTCTGAGAAATAAAAGAGCTATATAACACACACTACCATGCATGCCCCTGAATGACATGTACTGCAGCGGTTCAAGATGTATAGCATAGGACGCCTCAGCAGGCAGACTGAGTGCTCGGCACTGCAGCTTCGGTGCTCGGGGGGCGAACAGCCCGAGGTCTCTTTTAGCTCGTGATGATTGGTCAGCTTCCATCTATGTTGCTTAGGGATAGTCGGACTTGACACAAAAGGAATCGAGGATGTCCTTTTCCAGTTGGAAGGATACTTGTCACAATCATAAAAGAACTACTACACGAGATTTTTGTAATAGATAATGACAGCTGTAAAAGGGTATATTCATAACATAGCTCCCGGATAGACCTCTTGCTCCTAGTTATCTTGCTCCTAGTTATCTTGCTCCTAAATCCAACACCGTATACGCTAGATCGAGGTGAGACTCGGCTCCCCCTCTTTGAAATGCAGATTAGTAACAAACTGGGATAAGATCTTGTCGGATATTCTCAAATACTCAAGTCCCATATGCTTCTGCGCATTATCAGATGATAAATATTCCAAATATTCATTTGTTACCAAAACTTGACTTCCATCTCTGTTGGCCTTGCCTTGTCCCACGCCTCCTTTGGAAGGTACCACACCCCCATTCTCCGTCCACCACCTGGAATTCCTTCGCTTCTGTCAATTCCCAAGCAAAAAACAAGGTGAAAAGGGTTCAACCCCTTCTCTGCTTCGAGAACTTTCACTTCGACAATGTTGATCAACTCGATTCCATCACGCAAAAGCCTTGTCAGGGTCGATCCACGCAAAGTCATTGGTGAACGGTACCCAAACCAGGGCTGGGGGGCGTCACTGCGTAAATGAGTGTCGATACTAGCTTCCGCGTATGTGTTTCCAGAAGAGTCTTGTAGACGGAGGCGTCTGTATGGTCTGCGGTACTCAGTATCTGCGTCCCAGTCTGCAGAGTAATGGCCACTGGTGGTGTCAAAATCAGCAGGTATTCCCCCCCCTCCCCATCCTTGTAGTGCATCTTCTCTTGGGGCTGGTGTGGCAGTGATGTCAACGGAAAATTTTGCAACTTGTGATCTGACTATAATTGTTCCCTCTGATATAGAGACACTGAGTGTAGCCAAACGTTGAGAGCATTTATTTTTCTGATGCTGAGATTCCATTGCGCCCCGGATTAAAAACCCTTGTAGCTCAATATCGGGGGCCTTCTGATCCACGTATTCAAAGTCGCCGTCATCAGCCAAGCTCAGTGATCCCGAAAGACACTCGTTTGGAAATATGCAGTGGGTTTGATTCATGGCATGCCAGCCGGCCCATGACCAGCTTGGAAAACCAGCACGGGGCCGATCTTCTTCACCATTCCAGATCAAAGCATAATGGAAATCGGCAGAGGGCAGTCCATAGAGGAAGCGTGTACCTTTCTGTTGTGCAAGTATATTGAGACAACCTGAGATGGCATCCAATCTGTCAGACTCATTAGAAAGTTTTCGATGGGAATATTCGAGGACTATCGAATCATAGGCGCTAAAGTCCCATTCTGCCGTCCTCTGCCAGCCAAGTGCAGAGAGAGTATAATACCCCTCAGAGCGCAAATCGAGATCTGAGATCCTCGCATCATGGCCGAATTTTCCTGAGTGTAGTGCCTCCCTCCAATGCCCAGCACCACACATGAATGAAACATCGTATTCTCCGAAGAAGGCTATCCTGCTCGCCATTTGGCCCTCCTGGAATGTCCAGCCTCTTTTACACCAAGCTGAACTGATGATCTGGTGGAAGATGGAGGGCAATGCAGAAATATATTGTCTATTGCCGATAGTTTCGATTATTTGCCGTGATCCCAAGTCACTTGTAGATAGTGCAGGTAGGAGACCTGGATGAACATTCCCTCCAGTCTCAAGATCGTCCCTCGCGGCTGTTGAGCCTGCGACGAGAGTAATATGAGAGTGACTGTATATGAACCCCATATTATTTATTTCAATAGACTTCTGCACAGGATCACTTTGATGTATGCAATACAGATCTACCCACAAATAAGGGATCGACAGAGCCTTACAGACTAAGAGAGCATCCTCAATAACCTTTGGCACGGCTGGCGGTAGAAATGTTGATTCATTACCAGCTCCATCTCGTTGAAGCTGTAGCTCATCCGCTAGTTTGGTGTATTCATTCTTGTCTTGGCCCCAGACATAACTGAGTGCTGCATAAGAAATGCACGTGGGATCATAATCAACCAGCTTTCGTTCCCAGATGTCGATGACTCTAATTCGATAAGGCCTGGACTCAAATTGAGACACAGTATTCTTCTCAAACTGGCAACTTTCATTGTGGTGCTCGTGGCAAGTTTTGATCCATCTTGACAATAGCGCAAGACTGTTTTCCATGGTAGTGGCACGGAATCCATTCAGAAGTGGCCGGGCAGGATCCACCGACCCTGGGGAGAGCAACTGGATGCCAGATCCCCTGGAATGTCTCTCGATCAAGTGAGACTCCTCCTCAGAACAGCCTGTCATCCCAAACAAACGAACTTCGACTCGCGTCGCCAGCATGGCTTTTGTCTCGGCGTGAAGATATTTCGTGTCTTCATAATAGTCAATGCGCACCGGCACGAGAGCACACCGTACCTTCGAAGGATCGCATTCGTCGCCATAATATTCCCATGGGTGAGATGAGTCCTGCCCGTAAAGATCGTGCTTTATCAGGCGACAAAGCGGACATCGGGCATTTGTCTTGACTTCTTGGAGCGTGCCCACTTCAGCGCGTACTCGGGCATCATAGCCTTCACCAGGGTAGTACCGCGGCCCAGTAAACAACGAAAAGAGGTCGACCTTGACACAGGAGTTGCAGAGTTGACTGTCATCTGCCATCTTCTGTTGTTAACAAGGTCAGGTAGAGTTAGTACGATCTTGGGTTAGAGAAATGATAGATCGCGAAATCAGAAGCCCCGCTCAGGCTGCTGCACTTGACCTTTGAAAGTACGCATAAAGAGGTTTCAGACACTAGCCCATAACGTGGTCATCCAGAAGGATAGGTGTTTAATCATTCTTGAGGAGGACGGTCGAAGACTTCCCTAGACGTGGCCATTAATTTACGTAGGAAGGCTGAACGATTTACGTGAGCCAAATAATGCGAATTCATTTCAGCCAGTGGCACGTCGAACTTGGCGAGCCGAAACAGTTTCGCATGCTCGCTAGTCCAGCCCACGCTTTGCCTCGTCAGATGTTGACAAATCCTAGAGATAGCCTCGTGCAGGGCAGAATTCCATAATTGTAGACGAAGAATGGAAACGGGTAGCCAATGACGAGTTCCGGGCATGCAGCTAGAATACAATAATACAATGAGCGTGAGATAGGCGACAATAAAATGCTAATTATCAACTATAGCCCTGAAGGGAGGGCATGTTTAGTAATGATCAATTTCCAAGCAATATTTAATATTTCAGTCCAGTTCAACCATTGCAGATAACATATTAGGATAATAATAACTGGTCCTGCAGATGGAAAAGAAAATTCAAAATTCGCATTTTTTTATTTTAAAAAAAGGAAAGAAATCAGGGAGCGGCCCACAATTGCCTCCACCAAATAGGAAGCTATGCGACGAGAGTTAGATGATGCTAGTGCTTGAAGCGCGACTGTTACATGCTATTTACTCAAGTGAATCAGTTACTGCAGGGGAATAAAGTTAACAGAAATTACACCCGGCTCGGGATAGTATTTCTATTTCAAACTCTTGTTACAATCAAGGGACCATCGATCGATCCCAACTTGGCCCTAAGATCAGTTAGCCTCACAACCACAATTTCTGACATGAAATGGCGACATCACAATCTATCCTCACGGATGAGACCCCCTACCTACTACCGAGATCTCGCGGGGAATCGTTTGTCTGTTGACCCCTCCGATGACGCCCAGCGCGTCTACTGACTTCTTGATGGTGTCTCTCTCACTTCTATTTCCGTTATAAAAACTGCTCTGAGTCCGGACTTCCGCGAACCTTACTTACGACGAGACACTGGCAGCAACGGCAGCGGGACCTGAAATCTCGCAGTCACCTCTTACTAAACCAAAGGTCTCATCTGTCACGGTTGCTGTTGACGACCTCGAGAATTGGGAGCAGGGATTGCTAGGTCATCACCGAGGATGGTCTCCCCAGATGGTGGCGACGAGAACGAACCAAACGCTCGTTATGGAAGTCCTGAGAGTACTTATCCAGAGATGACAGAAGATGGCAGGGAGTCAGAACCAGACTCAGACTGCCGACTAATATGTTGTAACGAAGAAAGGCCACATGGAATTGATGGAAAGTTAGTAACATTAGTGGTCAAACCTTCTACTCGGAACAATTATATCACAGTTCACGATTATTCAAGCGGTAAGTTTGGCTTTACTGTAAGAATTTCCGACMACTTTAATAACTGAATTAGCCGTGTATCCCTAGCTTATGAGTTTACACGAAGACATTTTGAATGCCAAGTTAGTGTTATTTGGCCAGTTTGTATCATTATTAACTGAATTTTATGGGTTGAATTGCATGATACTAGAGCATAAGGAACAATGGATTCGGGAGAAGATCATCCGCCGAAAGATCCGTGCCGATCTCCCATAATTCCAACACTAACAAACACATGTAAAGAGAGGATCTAGTATCTGAAAAGCATCACAAGCGGTCCGACACTCGGCAACATGCAAGAGCTGTTACAGCAATTGTGATGTCCAGGCATGACGCCGCAGGAGGGGTACATATCACATCCGAATCCGGAAAGAGCATATTATCTAAGTAGACTTGACCACAAGATAGTAGAGCCGCTTATCATCCTAATTATAGGATTCAGAGCGTATTGGCGAGCCTGGAATCCGAGCGACCTCCAATATCTGATTTTGTCATTTATGTATATAACCAGTACTTGGAAATACAGATAATGAGAACTGCACCTTAGATACGAGTTACTCTCCTTCCTCAATAGTCATGTTTGCTTGCCAATATCTCCACAGCGGAAACAGCAGAGAAATGTTTACTTCTGGATATTCTAACTAAGTGCTGAAGTCAAAATGTACATCTAACTGATATCTAGCTTTCAAATATAGAAAACATAATCATTCCATTCATAATGGCAAAAGGGATGTCAGTCTCCGATAGAAGCAATAAGAATCGAGTATGTCCTTTTCTTGTGGGAAGGACTCTTGTATATGTCGAAGACCATCTTTTAAATTCCAGCCGTGTGTCCACTGAAGATCTAGAATAGGATACAATGCTCGAGCTTGGTCAACTTCAACATCTGTATATCGATTTTCACTGCCGTGATATACCTGAACCAAAAGAGGTTGCTCTGCTACCTGTTCGCGTAGATGAGAGCGAATCATGCCGACATTCTGTGGAGAAGGCTGCCGCAACCGGGAAAGTCTGGAGAGAAGACAATAGTACTTATGGTTCTCGTTATTAACACTCTCGTGAAGAAAGTCCAGTATCTCGTCAAGGTCAAATGCCCCATCTGAAGTCTTAATCACAACTGACTTTCCTAGTCTCGACTCAGTAAGACACCAAAGCCGAGTCATCCATCTCGACAATGATAAGATAACTGCAACATCAATCATACTCATCGTATGCAGTCTTAGGAGCAAAGTTTCAAACACGATCACATTATCTGCCCTTTGATAGATACCCCTGAGCTGGTTGATTATCTTGACTCGCAAGCTCTCTGTTTGCTCTTTCTCAGCGTCCGACATGTCTTCGTAGATCTCTGGCATAGCAAGAACATCTAACCAGAGCCACTCAGCGTCACAGTGATTGAAGAACTTTTGAAGATGCTCGAGGTACATTCCCTTTTTTCTCAGGGCCAGAGATACTGGTCCCCAGGTTGTCGGGGTCTGCCAACCCATGGTTTCCCCCCAAATATGAGATGCAACGCTGTAGCCAGATTTTAGAAGTTTGAAATTACCGAACCGGTTCACGCAAAGCGCTACTCCCGGTTCAAGCGACTTTTGAACCAGCTGTGGTGAAGGCTTAACATATGCCATCAAGGCTCTCCCCCATGACCACAGGCCAGCAGTCGGTTTCGGTACTTCGGTCAGCATATCCTTCAAACGTCCTTTTGCCATGTAACCCACTGCTGCAGCAATCTGTAGAGGCACCAGAACAACGGTTCCAGTTGCTACTATACCTCCAGCAACCGCGTACATCCAAGAGGGTGCAGGCGCTCCGTTAAAGACTGGCCCACAAACATCATTATTTCCAGGCCGATTTATCTCTGGATGAAGCTGGGCAAGGATGAGACCCACTTCTTCGGGGGAGAACCTGCATAGCTCATATTTCGCTACCCGTTTTGCTCGATTAGTTATGTTCTCGGCCTGAGCCTCGATAAGCTTTACGATCTGGGCAGTCACTTCTTCAGAATTAGCAGCCATGAGGTATTTTCTATATGAAGAATTTTGTGATGAGCACGATATTAGACCTGAAAATCAATGTTTATAAATATTGGGTAAGGCATCAAGTGGCGTCCTAGTCGAGGTCTAGATCTCTTGGCAGGCGCTCAAGTGTCACCTCGTGACAATACAACATTCAGCCGCAGATAACGACTCTAGAGGCCCTTTAAAGTGTCTGTCATAGAATCAATTTTGCTCAAAAATAAACTTTGTTTCAAGATGCCTCCTTCGTCATACCATTCTATTGCGGAGCTCCTCATGCGATATGGGGTTGAGCCTGCCCGCGCAAAGAGAATTGCTATGGATGAACTTCGACACTGGGAACTCAGCGATATAGATGCAGTGTTTAAAAAGCATAAGCGCCCTTATCCCGACTTCTGCCCCTTTAAATCAGCTACTGATGAGAGCTACATGGAGGATGATCCTAGCAAAAGTAAAGAAACAGCCTTTTCCTTTGAAAAGTGGTGGCCATTTTTATATCAAAAACCAATACAATGGGTTTCTCCCCCGCGTGTATTGATGGAGGAATCAATTAGGCAGCAGGCAGCCTTGTGTGTTAACTCTAAGGGAGAATGGTCTCTAAGAAAATCAGATTATATTGCGCTTTCCCACGTTTGGATCGAAGGTCTTCAACGGAACGCCGAGCACGACGGGCTTGAGCAGTCAAAAGTGACCCGTGTATTTAGGACTCTTAAACGGGTGGGACTCTCTGTCGAATGGATTTGGACCGACGTATTGGCGATTCCTGCCGGTGGAAAAGTTACAACTAATGTTGAGGATGAGATGCTGACAATCGGAATCATCAACATGCTACCGCAGATTTATTCCAGGGCATACGCTGTGGTAATTCTCGACGCCCTAACCCTCCAAACTCATATCGATAACGTCCTTGATGCTGCCGTAGCCCTTCTCTGCGGAAAATGGGTTACCCGGGTTTGGACATATCAAGAGATCAAACTTGCAAGTAAAGCATATGTAATTGCAAAAAACGGCTACTTTCTCTTCCATGATATAATTAGGGTGCTCAAGGATCTGGAGCAAGTAGATCCAGAAAAGTTTCACTATCTATATCTGTTCTTCGCTATCCTGGGGAAAAATGATGATGTCGGGTTATCTTTAACAGATATTGCCCTAGGATGTGTCTCAAGACAGGCGGGCATGGACGTCGATTACGCAAGAGCATTTTTCCCTGTCCTAGGATTAAAATGGGAATTTGGTATGACTCGCGAAGAAGGAATGCAAATCATCTATAGATCTCAGAGAAGACATGCGACCAGGATGGCTGCTTTCTTCGGAGCGCCCAGGATGAGTATCCAACCAGCTTGGGCGCCTTCGTACCTCACGGGGCTTGAAGGAGATATAAGACATGCTCTAGAGTGGTTCGATCGAGGTATAAAAGGAGACTGGTTTGTACTCAAAATCTGCGCTATTTCGAAATTCTTCGTACGACATGGCCGAACTGTTTTCAACTTCGACGTTGAATGCAGCAAAAACCGGTTTGTACAATGTGTTCTCTACGAGAAGGAGACCGGGACTGTTATTGAGGCGGTTCGAATGGCTGTGGAAAGAGACCGAGCGTATATAATTGCACCTGTTCCATTTTCCGTCACACATTCTAGAGAAACCGCTACTTCTGTGCTGATAGTACAGAAGGCTGACACGATTGGTCCTGGGGAATTCGAGGTCGCGACCCACTGCTCTGCTTTAATCATGAATCAACTGGAGCATGACGACGACGAGAAATCGGTCTTTATCCGACATGGAAATCCTAACGTTGATGGAGATATTGTCAACCAAGTGCTTTACTGGGACTCTCAGAATAATGAGTCTACTCGACACTTAGGCCCACAGTACGAAAATTTATACAAACTCCATTCCGCTGTGAGATACAACAATGTAGATCTCGTTAAGACAATTATTGAAAGCAGTGATCCATGTACGCTATTTGACTCTAGTGGTTGGACCCCATTACATGTTGCCGCTGGCATGGGCAACGTCGAGCTTCTGACTGTACTTCTGCAGAGAGTTAATGATGTCGATGTTCTCAGCCAAGGCACATATAAATTGACACCTTTAGCCTGGGCAGCACGCAACGGAAAGCCTCAGACCATCCGGAAACTTTGCGAACATGGCGCTGATCTTCACTTCATAGATGGTTCCGGGTGGTCCCCTATTATGACCGCTTCCATAGAGTGTCATGCCGAAGCAGTAAAAGAGCTAATTGCACTCGGTGTAGACCCTGATTATCTACCCGGTTCAAAATTTCAGGGAACCGCACTCGCAATTGCATGTACAATGGTTAATGGGTTTGAAACAGTAAAGGTATTGGTAGAATCAGGAGCGGATGTCAATTCCTCGAGTCCAATTAGCCGAGGTACTCCTCTTCACCGAGCAGCAGAGCTTGGTAATAACCAAGTTGTGATATATTTGATTGAGCATGGTGCGGAGGTCGATGCAGCCGAATGCACAACCCTTTTCACTCCCCTTCGTTATGCTATTGATGGAGGTCACGTCGATACCGTTCGGACGCTTCTCGACGTAGGAGCGAACCGGAATGCGATCTTTCATAACAACTGGACCATAGCTCATGTAGCAGCAACTTGCAAAAAATGGGAAATTATGCGAATGCTACTTGAAGAACCGATGGATGTTAACCAGGCTACTGAACTAGAAAGACAGACTCCCCTTCATGTGGCATTGAGTACAGGGGCATCTGCCGCTCATATAGTTAAGTTGCTGTTGAACTCAGGAGCCGGTCCACAAAAGAGGGATTCAGCGGGTTTAACTCCACTTGAATTAGCAAGCCGTGCAAATTTGGTCGATGTTGTCGAAATCCTAAGCAATCCGTCAACGCAGATTAGACGTAAGATGATCAACGTGTGAATATTAGGGGATAGTAACATAGTAGCTAGCTGAAATATACCTGTATAAACTTATTCTACGAATTGGAGCGTTCAACTGTTTAGTTCACATCTGTTCTATGCCCAGGAACCAGCGCTTAACAGTACTATTATACATAACTAATCGGTGCATTGCTGATATAGAGTTATCGTATTGACAAAAACCGAAAAAAAAAAAAAAAANTAACCGAAAAAAGATTAACCTTTGGGGATTCCGAAATTCAATGAGACAACTGCTAACGATCTGGAATCCCAAGACCTCCTTTTAGCAAAAGGTATCACTGGTAAGATAACTCTTAAACCGTAGCTACAAGTAGGCCCAAGTCACATAAGTTAATCTGCTTTATGGTACAAGAGGATCTATGGGTAAATTCATTGATAAATATTAGTTTGAAATATAAAACAAATACAGTAAGTCTCATTTATGACATAGTTACGTTTTGATTCATGGTTGATTGTTAGCTACATGGAGAGATTTATGTTGACGATATATATGGGGAAGTAGTGCCTTGTAGTCCTTGTGGACAGTGCCAATAAATATGTAATTGCGTTTCTGTTCCCTGAAAATATCTACAGTCCATATACCATCCTCCTCTAGACATAAATAAATATTCATCAATTTATTTCAAATACGAGCATATACCTTGCTCTTAAACATGCCAGCTATGGAGTAGCAGCCTGCAGAGTTGTTGGAAGTGTGGAATTGAAAATGTTAATGCTACAGCCATTAGCAAAACACATTCCAAGTTAAGGTAAAGGGTTCTCTCAAAAGCTCACAAATTAGCTGCTCCACAGGCCTCAGCATCATCTCCGGGGCAAGCGGAATTGCACGACCCGGAAGCAGCAGGGGCGTGGTTAGCAATAATTGAGCTGCCGCAGAAGCATTGACTACAATTTCTCTCGTTAGAATCTTTTCAGAAGCCGGAAACAAGCTTCCTGGAGAAAATACGTACGTCTCTTTCACTCCAGCATAATGGAAACCCTTTGCAGCACAGTCATTAACGCATAGTTGGGGATAATTGGAGTCGCCGACTTGGATTGTCGCTCCCGACAGTACGGTCGTAGAGCTTGCAGAGTTTGTGGTATCTTGGTAGCAACCCAGGTCCTCAAATGCCACAACATTAGGCAGATTCTGTGGCAGCGAATCTATTAACGTCTGAGAGCCAGTCAATGTGAAATTGAAGCTGAGTTGAGCGTCGATATCAAATGTTATCGTATAATCACCTGGGTAGATGTTTAAGTTACCATTTGAGTCTGCCCGCGTCAATGCTCCTAGATCAACAGTTAGGGTGAGCTGCTGAGTTGATCCAACGCCGACAGACTTAAGTCGACCGTAAGCAACGAGTTCCTTATTGGGGTATGGAGCCGGGCCCGCATTAGTGGTGGAGAGGAAAAGCAACCCGACATAGTCGGATGCTAAATTGGCAGGTCCGCCCGTATTCTTAACATTGACTACAAATGTAGCAAATGTAGCCAGGTCCACAAAACCAGAAGCTCCACTGACTAATGATGAGATAGAGTAAGAGGCGGTGCTTGGGACCTGATTCCAGGAAAATGTGAAGTTGGTATAATGCAATCCGTATCCAAATGGCAGAACAGCAGTCCCTGTGTACCACTTATAGGTTCTTCCGGGGTATCCAGAACTGGGTCTTAAGTTCATGTTCTGGATATCTAGTCCGTTGATATAGCCTGCTGGGTATTGAGTAATTGGCAATCTTCCGGCAACAGGAGCTGCTCCAGTAAGAGCATCAAATATCGCGTTACCTCCATCCTGACCAGGGTAACCTCCCCAAAGAACAGACTTTACGCCAGCATTGCTAAGCAATGAGCTATCATCAATTTGGCCACCGCCAAATTGTACAACAACCAATGGCTTACCAAGTCCCGCTAATTGAGAAATTAGATCAAGTTGGTTACCGGGCCATGTAATGGAAGCGCGATCAAATCCTTCATTCTCTACTGTGATGTCGATTCCACCGAGGTAGATGATATAGTCGGAAGCCTGAGCAGCAGATACTGCTGCGGCAAAGTTTGATGTGTCCTGTGAGTTGATATCCGCACCAACTTCGTATCGGACATTCGACCATCGACTTTGAAACACACTGAGAGGACTGACCAAGAAGGGAGCTGTCCCAGCATAGTTTCCTTGCATCTGTGTTGTAGCGTTTGCCCACGGTCCAATTATAGCTACATTGGATAGCTGTTTTGGAAGGGGTAAGGTACCGTCGTTCTTAAGTAATGCGAATCCTTCAATAGCAGCCTGATAAGCTAAATTCTGATTTTGCGTGGTGTTGACATCAGCCCAGGAAAGTGAACTGTAGGGGGTATTGGTGTAGTCGAAATATCCAAGTTGGATGAGAGCGGAGTACAAGCGCGTTAGCGACCTGTCCAGGGCTGCTTCAGTGGTCATGTTGGATAAAATGGAGACGTTCAAGTAATCGTATGTAGAACCGCAGTCTAAATCTGTACCAGCATTTAGAGAAACAGCTGCTGCTTCAGGATATGAAGAGACATAATTGTGAGGATCGAACACATTCTGCACAGCATCACAGTCTGAAACTACATAGTTGTATGCTTCGGTGAAACCCCAGTGTTCACGCAGGACATTTTGTAACAGATAATCATTTGCACATGATGGAATGCCATCTACAGCGTTGTAGGAACACATGACTGAGGTGACCTTCGCATCTCTGACACAGGTCTTGAAAGGCGCAAAATAGAACTCTGCAAGATCTTGTGGAATAGGGTTTTCATCATTATCCACGCGATTATTCTCTACATCGTAAGCAGCGAAATGTTTGCAGGTCGCCACGATTCGGTTGACATCCGGTAAAACACCACCTTGAAGGCCAGTCACAAGACTATATACGTACTTTTGAATATGGTATACATCCTCTCCGGGGGTCTCCATACCTCTACCCCAGCGAGGATCACGGTACGGGTTAATGTTGGGAGTCCAGAAATCAAGTCCCGCAAAACCAGCGTTTCCGAAAGCTCTAGCCTCTGTTCCAATCGCGGTAGCAACAGAATTAATCAACGCATCGTCAAACGCGGCTGACATGAGAATCGGCATAGGGAAGCTTGTAGCAGCGCTGAAGTTAGCTCCGAGTGGACTCTGGAATTGGACACCAGTACTACCAGCAACGCCATGTAGAGCTTCATTTTGCCACTCATAAGCTGGTAATGCTAGTCTGGAGCTGCCGGGTGCGGCGCTGTTGACGTTGGCTACCTTTTCATCTAGAGTCAAGGCATCAACGAGAGCAGCAGCTCGTTCTTGAAGGGTCAAGGATGTATCACACACATCATTTGAACAGAGGGGGTCTCTTGTGCAATCTGGAAAGTTTGGTAGGCGCGGGTTAGCCTCTGGGTTAGTAACTGAATAGATGTTAATCCTGTCAAGAAATTTTAGAATTAATTCATGGCATGTTACGGGGTCGGTCTACGTCTCCTTACCTATCGCCATTGCCGCACACCGCACTAGGATCAGCGGGACATGGGCTGCTGCAATCGCTTTCGGAGGCCTTGATGGCGGTACTTGCAATCTCGTTCCCGCAGAAGCATTGTCTAGGAATCGAATCAGGCATAAATTTTTTACTGTCTCCTGTCATTTAATCACTTACATCGTGAACTCGACGCCTGAATATTGGTATCCTGCAGCTCCACAGAGGTTGGCGCAATATTGAGGTGAGTTCAAATTCCCAACAGTAAGGAATGGTCCCGTAAGATCTCGGGGAGAAGTTGGATCTTGATAGCACCCAATATATGTGGTGGTTGCAGTGTAAGCTGGTTGACAATGCTGCGCACGGGTTGCCAACTTGGGTGTCGTTGCAGTAGATGATGGACTCACTGAACAGATTGGCGCTAGGGCCGCCAACCATAACGAGGAGAAGAGGCTCTTCATCTCGACTAGAAAGACTTGTTTCAATCAAGCAAACCAGGATACGACAGTCTTTCTCACAACTTACATACCATGTCTGGAAGGTGGCTGCTAGCAACCAGAAGTCACGGAGCATGATGCTGGGGAATATATAAACGCCAAGGAGGATGGCCCCGATCTGCGATCTATCTCTCTCCAGACGTCGCCCCATATTTCGCTCTAGATATTGCTAATCTTATAGACATCAGCTTATTATGCAGCAGGGGTTTACAGCCAATTGTTACTGTTTAGTCGCACAGAGCACACATTGTGGGACAATATCATTAGGCAATCGGGTGGGATGGGCGGCACCCATGACTAGTCTAAGTCTCTTAAATTCCCCTGTTTGATATAGAGTGTCACCCGTAGACAAGATACACCCATAACGGTGCGGCTTTGCAGGTGAAGGGCCGCTCCGACTCTGTTCGGATGAAGCGAGTATAGCCAATGAGATTTCGGAACATCGCCAGCAAGATCGACAAACGGGCAGCTTCAGTCGGGCTTACTGTACTTTTGGAGCCCTAACCGTCCAAGACCCTTGTGTTACTGCTTCGGATCCCTACCGATTGAGCCGAAGGTAAGAATAGCACGACCAACCACCGTACCCGTATTCTTAATCGCTAGAGAGGTATGAAGCGCATGTTCGACCACACAGAGTCAGAATCATGTTCACGTCCCAATATGATTGAATGCGATGAGTTCTAGAGCGACCAGACCTAGGAGATCATAATCCGTGGCCCTCGTTTGGGGTACCTGAAGCCTCTCTGCCGTTTTAACTTTGTTGGGTCTCCCGGGTAATCTAAGCCCTGTACGATCGACATTCTAGGGCTTCGTATTTTCGGGCCTTATTGCTGCAGTGATTAATTATATTACTGTAACCACCATTGACTGGTCAGCGACGACCTGGGATTTGGGTTTTTAAATGACTCCAGAACAAGAGAGATTCCTTACTTTCCTGGGTTTGGTGGCAGGCCACACTAGCACCCCGCCTTTGCGGCGTGATTTTCGGAATTAATACCTGGTCATCATCACTGCGCGCGTATATTGAGAAATGCATATTGGTTTTCAGCTACCACCACCTGAGGATCAGCTACCTACTTTACGGAGACTGTTGAATATCAGAAAGCGGAGATGTATATTTTAAACTTGCATGGAGCGGAACACTTTGCGCACGGCTTTACCATTGATGCAAGTTAATTGAACCTTCGAAGTTAGGAATACGCCCGATCGGGTGCCACACCCGTAAGCGGCGTCGGAAAAGGCACGCAATTTGAGGGGTCTGGGCGTTTTTAGAGTGACAACTAATTAAGACATCGCTAGATGAAGGCTGGACGACATCTCAGATACACGCGGATCATGGTGGACCATGCTCTCGGTTCTCTTGCAATCGGTAGCGTTACAAATGTTGGCTTATATGCACCATCTCACGAGAGCAAACTCGTTCCATGTCCAGTCGCCGACTGAGCCGACGACATGAGATGTGTCCTCAGATACTCATGGATGTAATCTTCCGGTGAGATCGCTTTTACTGGTCCCCAACAAAATCTCAATTGCCACTTAGCTTCTGGGGTCTGCCCATTAGTTCTTTTTTGTACGGTTCACAAGCAATCTACAGGAGAATTTGAAAAGCACTTCTCATTATAGCGATGGCCCAGTTAATTCCATAGGAAATTCGGTATTCAGCAACAGGGACACCCGCTTGCTAAATATCGTTATATCGTAAGATCTTGCATTAATAAAACCTGTGAATTTGGATGGGAAGGGGTTGTTGAATTTACCTCGACAACTCTGTTTCTATAATTGTACCATGACTATGACCATCAGCAAGGTGGGTTCCTATCTACATAAAGTACATGAATCTGTAACGGTAGTCTACAAGCTGGATTGTCCATATGCCAATGAGAATCCGTAATATCTCAAGCTTCAGTATTACTTTATACTCACACTTATTCACCTAAGCAACCCAGAACCAGATCTTCTGCAGAATGTTCTTCGGATCGCGCACCACTTCCATCTCAGCGAGCTCATCCATCTCCCTCTTGCCAGTCATGATATCAATATCCTCCACCCTAATCGCCATAGGAGTGCGAAAGTATATTTTGTGTCCGAGGTACAGAGCCAGGAAGATTGGCAAGGTGATGTAGGCAGCCAGAAAATTCGAAGCATTGAATTCTCCAGGGAAAAACACTTGGAACCCATTGGTGAGGGTCAGGATGCTGATGGTGAAGATCACAAAATATGTGAGATATGGCTGCAGGGGAGTCCTGTATGGCAGAGTATGCAAGAGTCCATGGTATTCAAATGCTTTCCGGAAGCGGAGATACGTGACCATAACCACTATCCACGCGATAAATCCAGAGATCGTGGAAATATTCACGAACCAGTTGAATACGGTGGCACCCGTGTTTGAGACGTTAAGATATGCCAACAGCGATATTAACCAGGTAAACAGGACCGCGACATAAGGAACACCACGTTTGTTGGTGATGCTGAAAAACTTCGGGGCTTGACTGCTCAGCGACATTGAGTACAACACTCGGGAGGCAGAGTATAGGAAAGAATTGCCAGCGGACCAAGCAGATGTGAGAATGGCCGCATTAATGGCATGATTTAACCCTCGGATGCCAGCTCTCTGGATTCCGATCACAAAAGGGCTTGCGCTAGCATTCGATTCCCCAAGTAAATTTGGATCATCTGACGGCACAATCACACCAATGATCAGGGAAGAGAAGCCATAGAAGATACCCAATCTCCAGATGAAACGCCTCGCAGCTTTTGGAATGTTTCTTCGAGGATCCACGGTTTCGCCTGCCGCAATGGCGATCAGCTCGGGCGAGGTTATGAAGGCGAACCCCGCCTTGACGAAAGCGTGCCAGTAAGCCAGAAATCGTCCTGTCGCGCCAGGAGCCATGTATTCCTGGAAAGCGCCCGGGTGATCCCAATATCGGAATCCAAGTCTATCGTGATTCGGACCTCCTCCAAAAAAGAGAACTATCCCCAGAATAATAAGACCAAGGATCGTAATGAGCTTGATGCTAGCAAACCAAAACTCGGCTTCTCCAAAGAAAGAGACGGCAATGATATTCAGAAGCAGTATAATGATCAAAACCATAGTGATCCAAACAGCAACATTGACGGGCGCCTTCCAGTAATCGAGCACAATTGCTGCTGCGCTGGTTTCGGCGGCGATAAGCATTGTGTAGGCATACCAGTAATTCCAACCTGATGCAAAGGCCAGGCTGGGTTCCACAAATCGGCCAACAAAATATGGGATCGTAATACCCTTCATTGGAAGATATGTAACCATCTCAGCCAAGTTATTCATCACACACCAGACCACCAGCATCATCGAAAGGTAGCCCATGAAAAGCGGTGCAGGGCCGGTATCGGCAAGAATGCTACCTGATCCAACAAAGAGTCCAGTCCCGATCGCACCACCTGCAAAGTGTCAGCTACAGCTCTCCATATCCAGGCAGGGCAACAAGGAGAGACGGCATACCCAGAGCAAGAAACTGGATGTGACGGCTCTTGAGACCACGCTCTAGCTGGTTATGCCCATGCGCAAGAGTGTATTCGACGGTCGCCTCCTGCTCCTCCCCCTTGAACCCATTGTCGTACTTCTGTTCGGTACTCTCCATATTGATTATTCTGTATCTCGTCGTCTGGGTTCGTGACAACGAAATAGTGTTTTGGTGATGTTGTTTTGGAGATTTGAAGTTCGAGGGAAAATGACATCTGACATTAGGGCGCAAAATCGTCGATCTTTGCCACGTACGTCGCCTCCCCCGCGATGCCAAACCTTGGCCCCGTATAGACCTTCCTTGTTTGTCAAAAGATTAGACATTCAGGTACAACTCATTACCTAACTCCTTGATCCCAGACGAATCACCTGCAATCGGACATCTGGGGTACGAACACGCCGCTCCTTTCACCCGTTTCTAGCCGAGGTTTTCTAGAACTTCCAAGGACTCACGTTTTACCTAACCTAGTGTCTGCTTCTGATAAGTTAACGTCATCTGCTTTACCTAATCTTTTAACGACAGGATGCTACGGTGCATAGCTCACGCGATGATCTTCAGGTGGCGCCTGTTTTAGCATGTTTCAATTCCACGTATACCCCCAGCAAAACAGTAGTAACACTCTGTTGGGACAGTAGCTTATGAGTATAAATTTTTATATGAGAGTAAATTTTCTTGTTTCCTCGAGTTTAGTATATATCACCTGTTATCTCAACCGAACCTACCATGCCTACTTACCTAGCAAACAATTAACCGTGTTTTCACCTACGTAAACTGCTCCCTGGATTGGAGACCTAACGTTAATCTACTGGGTGAACCCACAGTTGTGGTATGCGAAGTGATAATAGCAAAAATGATAATTTTACTTACAATATTAATATTGTTGTGACCTATACCTTTTCACGCTTCAGTATTAATGAGATAATTGATTTTACAATAAAAGGCGAATTGGATGTCGCCAGTTTTTTGGTGTGGATTTTTGCGTCTCTTTCCGATTAAGATGATTCAATCATTCCATAAAGGAGTGAACAAAGAGGGAAAAGTAAACCACCCTTACAAACTGGGACTCATAATTGATATTCTTTGGTCATAAGTTAACAGAGTCACGTTGTACTCTTACAAGAGTGACCCTTGTTCATTTCTGCGATTTTCTATTCTTACCTTAATATCTACATATCAAAAACAAATTTACCCTAAGCCCAATCTGAAATACATATTTTGTCGAACGAGACCCTTCACACCATCGACTATTTCTGCGCCATCATGTGCAGGATCCACGTGGAGTCGCTGGGGCCTCTTCCCCTTAGGCATCTCAACAAGCCCTCTGATCTTCTGAGCCGCAATATTTGCATCAATTCCCTCAGGCTCTAATTCTTGCATCTTCTGCCGCGTAATGTCCGGTATATCTTTGTACGGTCCTTGAAAATACTCTTCTTGAACGGCCTTGTCTGTTGGATGACCGGCGGATTGAGCATGCATCGTCCCTCTGGGAAATCTACCAGGTGATAAAATGTCAGATTCGATTCCACAGAGACTCAATTCTACCGCGTATCCCACGGCTAATGAATCCTTTTCCTGCAAATACATGGAAACCGCCATATATCGCGACTGTCCTCTCTCCTCAGCGTTCTCATTCAGCGTCTAAATAACGTGGCATGGACGCTTAAATTCGACCAAGACCATATTAGAAAGGAATTAAAAATAATAATAATAATAAACGTTCTAGTATGCAGCTACGTAGAGTTATACATAAAAAGCATCGCAAGATGGGGTATATGAAATAATGCGCGCTCGGAGAAGGAAACGCGGGTATCGAGAATATATACAAGCTAGAAATGAAGTCCAAAGATATGAGGTCAATTATAACGAAAACCCCTATATATATCGTTGCATGGATAAGAGAAGTAGGTCTAAAAGGATTAGAAGAAGCTAAGGAGGGCGGGTTTTATGGGCTGCCGTTTCGAAAAGAGGTAAATATCGGCTACACTGTTGCATTTGACCCTCCACTGGTAGTTTTAATTAAGTCACGGTCAAACCAGGGATCGATAGCGCCAAAAAGCATCTTCCACACGTTTCCATTTGATGGTTCTGTATCGACGATATCACTGTAAGTGAAACAATAATCAGTAATGATCAATAGATTCAAGCAAGAAAAGGACCACTCACAGCTTCAGATTCTCGTCCCGGTTCATTTCATCCAACTCTTTCATTCTTTTTAGCCCGAGCTCATTGTTTCCGAAACTTATGAATTGAATTCCAACCTGCCTCTTGTCAGAAATTTTGAGATCCGTGAGTCCGTGTACGAGGGTTCGAATTTGAGCTTTTGCATCGCATTCTGGTTGCCAGACACCATCGGTAAGCACGTAGAGGCTTAGCGGTTTTAAATCAATCTGTGTGTTTGATGTTCGCTCCGGGACAGCTCGATAGGCTTGACGGAGTTTGGAATGGTATTTCACAAGAATCTTGTTGAGCAATAGGCCAATATCAGTAAGGCCTGAAGTCTTTACTTTGCCCAATGATTTTATGAACGTTGTTGCTTTCGATCCAATTATAGGTTTACCGTTGGAAATCGTATAGTACATTTCTACACCGTCAGAGTCGTAACGCTTTACAAGATAAGTCAATATTTCAATGAGTTTTGTGAGTTCATTCCAATACTGAGTCATCGTCCCGGCGTTATCGATAAGAAAAACCTAGAGGATGGTAAGTTTTTGGCTGAACGTACCTACTGATATAGACTTACATGGTCTCTCTGAGATAGCCGCTCTAGAAGATAATCATCTGGAAGTGGTGGAGGCTTTGTAAGCAGCCTGCCCTGCTTTGCGGTCTTCCAATCTAAAGCTTTGCTAACAGATAAATACGGTGGCATTTCAGGTTCGCAATAACCCTTAGGTAAGGGGTTCCTGGCCTCTGAGACTGGTTGTGGCTCCCTGGGAGATACTGTCGTAGGAATATCGTCCCTTCGTTCAGCTTCCTGTCGATAATTTGACCTGGGTGGTTCCCCAGCTTGGGGGAAAGCTGGATCTACATAACCTCCATAATCTCCAGAGGCACTAAGTGCGTGAACTACCTGAACACCTTGCCCATATCCCACGACCGGAAGGCTATGCCTGCTGGGCTGTGATTCCAACGACGGATGATGAGGAATTCTCGTCGAGAATTCTCTGGCAGGCTGCTTCCCACTTGCGTAATCTCTGAAATTGGTGCCCGTATCATTTCCATGCAGATCTTCCTCTACTATTGTGGGGTCGTAGTGGGCTCGATGGTGGTCGTATTGAGAATATGAGCTTTGGTTCGCGCGATGAGCTTCATAAGGTTGAGAGTCTGGCCTGTTCCGGTGAAACCAAGAAGGAGTTCTTTGGGGCCCCCTTGGGCTGCCATCTCCAATTGTTGTCATGCTGTCAGGGCTATGGGCACGAGGTCTATCAGGGTACATACTAACTGCTGGATTTGATATCTCGTGGTTATACTGGCTACGCGAAGATCCAGGGGGGGTCTGATCAGTGGGGGAATAGTGTGGATGCACCATAAGATCATATGTTGATTGCTTCAGTGGGGACTTAGGTGGAGTTTGGTGTGTGATAGATGGCTGGAGAGGAGGCGGTCCTGAAGGTCGATGAGGCGGCTCCCTTGGAGGGGTAAGTATTGCTGCACGTCGCTCCTGTGCATCACTCAAGATTCTTTGTGACTTCCCCCAGAGTTGTACTGCATCAGGACGATAGTGCGATTTTTCCAGCGTATCACGGATCAGATTCACCACACTGGCTTTGAAGGGGTCGACGTCGTGTCCATTTGATGAAGCACACTGGTGCCACTTGGAGACCGTATTTAGGACGTCCAATCCATTGTGGAAACAATCACCGTCTTTGAACCCCGGTATCCTATCTGTTTCGGCCTTCCGCTCTTGACGATACGACTTAACTCCTGTGTACCCATATCTGATCCATATGAGAGCTTCGCTGAAAACACAGCCAAGGGACCAAATATCGACTTTTGGGTTTACTTTTAACGCAGTTTGCTCCATGAAATCGTCTCCTCGGTAACACTCCGGAGGCCCTAACTTCTTGTCAGAATTGTGAATCGTGAATTGTTGATGCTACTAACCGTAGGTTCGAGATCCTCGAGCATCGTGGTCAGTGGCTTCCCCAGCACCATCGACAGCTCTTTTGAAATGGCTGAATCCAAGATCGGCCAATTTGAACTGCCATTCGTACGGCGATCCACCCTGTCTGCTGCTGACAAGGATATTTGCAGGTTTTACATCTTGATGCCATCTAATCAATCATCAGCTGTGGTTTTTCACTACCTCAGGATGGAGATATACCCATGGAGAACTTCGGTTTCGTTAAGACCCCGGCGTTCGATGTCGTGAATACCTTTCAGTGCCTTGATGATTTTGAACAAACTAGTCCAGAAACTGATGATGTCCTCTTCCCTCACGGGCGGTTCCATATTTCGGAAGTAGTCTTCCAGTGTTCCCTCATTTGCGTACTCGAGAATGATATTGTAGCTATTTCCTTGCCTGTAGCTTCCGTAGAACCCAATAAGGTCACTTGCATCAACTTGGTGTTTCAGTTTCTTGAATGCCTCCGTTTCACTCTTGTAGTACTTTTCCGCTTCTCGTCCAAGGTACGTTTTGAGCACAAACTTATTAGCGAGCGGATTATTCGGATCCTGAATTTGCAGTTGGTGTAAGTAATTTGTGTCGGCCCTCTTGTTTACGAGATACCATACCTTAGGCGTTGGGTCAAGCTCATTATACGACCCGTGCAACTTTATTAGGTAGAGCGTAGCACTACCCCCTCCAGCGATCAACTGCTTTTCGATAATTGGAAGTATGCGTTCTTCCTCGAATCTCAAGTTCGACATCGGCGGCGAGAATTCCGCGGCACAGAATCGCCACTGCTTCTGGCAGAAGGCCTCGAAGAAGTCGGGCCGCTCCGGCGCTTGCGGAAACGCCGTTGGTTTGGCTTGTGGGTCATACGGTAGGCGGCGATCGTTCAGTTGGTAAGCTGTAAAGTTATGGATGTAGCGGCCCATTCCAATCTCCAGGAGAATGCAGAAAACACGAATGTGGGATGGAAATATGTCCCCAGCGTCTGGACTATCATCAC
Source organism: Scytalidium sp. 3C (assembly GCA_000743665.3). NCBI lineage: Eukaryota > Fungi > Ascomycota > Leotiomycetes > Scytalidium > Scytalidium sp. 3C. Next base: position 31,131 of record JMRO03000083.1, on the reverse strand, counting down.
TTCCATCGTACACGGCTGCGAGGACATCGTCGAGCCTCGCCTTGTGGTTCTCTTCAAAGTACCGCGAAATGACGTCCAGAGGAACAAACGCGCGACGCTCCTCGGAGGAGGGATCGACAATCGCATAGACAGTGCTTTGTTGTAAAAATCTGAGGGCTTCTTGGAGCTTGGGATGATCGTAGGTGTGTCGACGTTGTTGTTTGCGCTGTCGGAACGCCATGGTTTAGAGCGGGGGTCTCGACGGGGCAGTGCGCACGGCGAGCCTATGACACCGCAGCCTTGGCAATGGTACGATACGTGGTGGTCGTAATCGGGGAGGTCACGATGCACGATGCACTACGCCAACATGCGCTGGCCGAATCTCTGGGGGGATGAGGCAGTAGATCCGTCTTCTCTTCCACAAGTGATGTTTTGTAGTTTGGGGATGAAGCGCACACGGCGACAGCTCATCAAGCTACGCGGGGAGACATCGTTAGACAGCCTATGGAAACCCGGCTTTTAAGCCCCTTCCTATACAAGGCTGTGAGCTCCAACTGGTCACCTATTCAGCTGAACAGCTGGCTAGCTTTCTGAGCATCACGTGCGTAATGAGGCTCCCGGTTCAAAATGCTCGCACCTCTCAAGAGCGGTTGAGGAGAGCGTGTATAGACTACTGATTCGAGTTCCATGATATCATAGTATTGCGTATGCTTACATGCTACTCTGAATAGATGTTATACAGCCGTTGCGTACTGCAAACTCTGCCTTTGACGTCTTTCCTTGCGATTCACCCACCAATAAACGCCATACCAAGCCCCAAAGGTAACCAACATAAGTGGTAAAGTCAATTCTAGGTATATTACTATTGCTCCCAGTTGCACAATCTTTTTAGAATCCTGCCAATGGACAATATCGGTGCTCATAACCGTCTGAAAGTCAGGATTATGAGCCGAGTAAACAGAAATGGGATGGATAGTTGTTGTCAATATGGGCAGCTAGCAGACTTACTGAAATAAATGTGCCAGGTAGAAAGAACAGTGTCACAAGGGTGATTATTTTCATGGATACTGTTTCTTGCTCTGTCTTTTTGGCAATCAAATGCATATCTCTCGTCATAAATTCCATGCTTTCAGCTGATTGTTGAGCCTTCAAAGCAAGCATTTTGCTTGCTTCCATACTGCGGTAATTCAGAATTCCATATAACTGCCTCGGAATTAGTAAAAATGATGGCGAGTGGATAGATGGCTTACCAAGCTTTTCCTGTCCGCTAGGAGTCGAAGAAGTGCCTGAACACGGGATTGTTGCATTTTCAAATCATTAATGACGCCAGATATCCGGCTTTCAAATCGCTCCACGACTTCACCGCGCCCTCTCAAGCTTACTACAGGATCTGCAGCCAGAGGATCTAAATCCAAGAACATATTTGACCGGTAGTGTGTCTTGAGATCTGCTAGTACATTCATATTGGACTCAAGGACCAAATAAACCTCGTTTGCTTTATCTTCAATGAATTGTACACGCTGTAAATCAGTAAACGTAAAGTCGCGCTCGTTGTTCGGGCCTCCATCGGAGTCGTCTGGTGAGAGACTCATGCCGGGAGGGACTGGTGGACCTGGTGGGCTCAATGGCGGTTCCAACGGAGACATTGGTGTGGAACTTTTGCTGAAAAAGCTCTGAGTGCGAACTGACCCCTTTTCAGGCATCGAGCTGGTGAGGGTGCTCCAAGTCACGGCACGCTTTGGCGTCTCTCCGACCATTGGATTTCTTTGGGCTTCAACTTTCACCGCAAGAGTACGGCGTGTTCTCTCTTGAAGAGCTTCTTCTAAAAACGTGATATACCACCTCCAATCTTCCCCGCACCAATCACATATAATAAGATGTGTTGCGAGAGATGAGGCGAGGGCTCTTAGTGGCGAGCCGAAATCTCTTGTATCACCAACGGACGTAGAGCTTGTAGATAACTCTAGTCGTTTCTTCATCAATTTATTTCCTTTAACCATAATCCACACTGCTTTACCAGTCATTGCATCAAACGAGTGGTAAACAGCCGTCTGTCGAATAGACCAAGGCCAATCCAGTTGCCCTTTTGATGCCTCCACGGACTTCAAGCTATAGCACATCTGTATATCTCGACCAGATCGCCCAAGCTCCGGTATCGAAAGCCCCATCTGTGTCGGATTGAGCCGAGTTTCTTCACGAAACCCAGTGAAGTGAAAATCCCGAGCATATTCTTGTCTACCGAAAGGGAACAAGAAGTCGAGAAATGCTGGCATAACTTGATGATACGTCAAAGCGTATGTAAGCATGCGTCGGCTAGTGCTCAAACGTTCTCGTGAATGAGGTGCATGAACGAATCTAGGTTGTCATTATTAGGGATTGCTGGCGAAAGGCGACTCAGACGATTATATAGCCCTTACATGAATCTACAGTCCGGATCCCTACGACTGAGTGGCTGTTCACCCTCAAGATACCACCTCAAATCTGCTAAACCGTGTACGCAAGCTCCCTTGAATCCTGTCTCACAGGGTTAGTCGTCTCTGAGTAGCTTTCCTTGGTGAGCCCTTCGAGGAGATGGAGGATTCATCCTACCGTGTAATTGGTCATCGTAATCCAATATATCTAAACTTCCTCTCTCTTCAGCACATAATAGTTGAGATTCTCGCTCATCTAGGCGATCAACATAGGCTTTAAGATTGTAATCGTAGCTATTGTGGGAGACAAGATTGCGGGGAAACCAGACAGCCTCGTTGCAAGATCTTACGAACCCATCTTGGTCTTGTGTACGTTGCATTTGGTCTTCACTTATACTATAGCAGTGCACAATGGAGCATTCTCAAGCTTGATATTGTATTGTTGATTCAGAAATCAAGAGAAAGTTCTGCTTTAAATATGCGTGAGAATTATGCCACGCAAGACACTGGATGCGATTGAGGCTTTGAATCCAATAATAACCGAGCCTTGCTGCACAGCCGGCCATACGCCCACGTCTCACCTGTCGAAAAGGAAATTGAGCTTCTCCTCCATTTGGTTCGATACGCTCGACTCAACGCTTTGATTTCGCATGTTTCACGGCTTCTGAGACGTGTCACTGCCCACGCGTATCTGGTAATCTCAAGTCCAGCAACCTGTCCCGTTCGTCCTTGTCACATCAGCATTGACAACACCAGGTAAAAGTGCCTGAGGACTTACGGCAGTTAAAGGTCTCTCAATCCAGAAAGCATAACTATCTGTGCTCAGCTACATAGGCGTCAGGCGATATTTTTTTGCAAAGAATTGTAGGTTCCGGGGCATACTGTCGTATAAAAGTTCCAGTTACCAAATATCGATGCCAAGAAGTTATTTATTATGTCGGCGTTCAAACGATAAGCGGGAAAGTAGTCCCAGTCGTGCGGCATGTTGAATGGTTAAATTCCCGCAGCTAAGGTCTCAGCGATCAGATTGCGACTGTGAAGCGGGGCAGTAACTCGTCGGGAGCCAGGAATATGAAGTGAGCCTTGAACTAAGGAAACTTAAAACGAGAGGCGAGGGCAATCAACCTATAAATAGGCGTCCTGGCTACTATTAAGGCAACTGGTTTCGGTGAGCCAGTGAGGCTGCCTCATCTCCGGACGAATCACTTGTCTATGTGTGTCGGAAAGCGGTATGGAAAGGAAGTTGTAGAGCCTCAAAAACCAAACGCCTTGAAAAATTGTGGGCATGAATGCTCAGATGTCATCACCAAAGTCATTCGCCTCAGAGGACATTCAACATCGGTAGAGATCCTCACTAATTATGGTCAAGAAAGCGGGTGAGAACAGGAAAGCCGAATATTGTTATTGTTGAAATGAGGAAATTGAACATAAGCTTTCTCAACCTGCTGTTATTATTAAAAACGTTCTTGCAATTGAGAACAGGACTGTTAGTACTTGGTCGCAATAAACCGAAAAGGTGCCTGATGGTACTCAAGGATGCTTGATTAGGTGTAAGTCGAGGAAGCAATTACCTACATCTGAGAACCAATACAGAATTAGCGAGAAAGACTATGGCCTAGGCCATTTAGCAACTGCTCAGTTGGCGTATGGACTAGAGCATATATAGCTGATCATTTCTTTTATTAAAGGATAACGCCATATTCCAGAAAACAAACCCTACAAAAGGTAATGAAGACAAAAGACAGCTACCCATAAACGCCAAAAGAATGACAGGTATTTTGTAAGAGGGTATCTGAATCCGTAGTCCCAGACAACTGCAGCATGAAAGCCGGCGCACCTTGACACACTCTTTGAACGCGCATCATTATTTTGCCCTTGTTACTGATCAACCCAACCGGTTTTGAATCAACCCTCGGATTCTTCAAGTGGCTTCATTCCGTATATAAACCGCACAATGACATACAGGTGATTTTTTGGATTCCGAAAGTCTGCCCTGACGTTCGCCATTAAAGCCTGGGCCATTTCATTAGTCCACCCCAGGGCACGCGTAAAAACCGCGAGGGTGAAAGGCTCGACCGCATCCAGCATCTGTGCCAGCTGATAGCGCCCGATCAACTTTTGTTTCTTGTCTTTAGGCCAGGGTCCCTGTGGCAGCTTGTGGCTCATAAGTATAGATTTTGGGTTAACGGGGAAAAGGGGAAAATAGCTCACCTTATGGATAACTTCATGAACATTCTGAAACCCAGCTTCCTGGATGTACCCCTTCTGTAAACCGGCAACGTTCATCTGCTTGCCGAAAGCTTTACTTGCTTCATCGATCTTCTCCTGCCACTCCATTATCGCCTTAGCATTCTCCAGCGTGCCATCATCTGACCGGACCCAGGTCTCATACTCCTGCATCTCAAGGTAGCCTCCCGGCTTCAGATTCTGATAGATTTGTTTGTATAACCGCGGCCAGTCTTTAATCGATCCCGCCATTCCTCTGCCATGGATGAAATCAAAAGCCTCGCTATCGTGATAGGTCCAGTCGCTCTCCACATCATCGACGTAGAACCGGCAATTCGGCGGCACCCACATGGGCTGAATTGGGCTTAGATCCGTACCTACAACTTCAGCGCTAGGGTACCGATCCGCGAAATCGATGGCCCATATTCCGGTCCCCGTGCCGAAATCAAGGACGCGCTGGGGATCCCGCGGAAGAGGTGCTAGGAAGAGCTCTCCATCGAGCATGAGTTTGAAGATGTGGTGGAGGAGGTCCAGCCGTTCCTGTTCGCGATCGTCGTTGGGGAGCGGGTAGGCGCCTTCACGGTAGGCATGATAACGGCGACCATTCTCGTAGGTGTAGTTTATCATGGACTCAGTGAGGCTTGCATTATAGGAAGCTGGGTTCATGGATGCTTCATAGGCCGAGTCGGCGTCGCTCGAGTTACTCTGTATTGTGTTAGATCAGGTGAACGAGAGGGGTTCAGAGGATGCGGGCACAAACATCTGCCTCGATTGCAGGAACCGTATCGCTAGCATCAATATTGCACACTTGCTCAGGATCAATACACATGCTTAAGACGGAAAACAGACTCCAAAAGAGGCATGTGGTGGACGGATTGGCGGTTGTGGAGAGGCAATTGAATCTGCTGGCCGCATAGATGCCCGCTGCAGAAAATGAAGCAGGTGGAAAGCGAAAGGCTAGACGCTTGGGCGTGATCCCCAAATTAGCTTATCCGATCAGTGCCTTTTGGGCAACAGTCCCTTCAAAAATGCTACATCTCGCGGCAGCTGAACCGGGTCTCCCCGCAGCCTATGAATGCGTCGTTTGACCGCGACTTTTGCGAACACGACACGCACCACCTCGGACTCGGGCCGCGCCAAGGTGGGGCCTCAGTTCCGTGATAAGAATGCCCGACGAAAGCGCAACACCAAAGCTTCGTCGCGAAATCGATGGTCCTCACCATCTCCAGTCCTCGATTATCCATTTACCATGGCGTGGACAGCCATCATCTTCGCCGCCGTGCTGCCGCTCTGGGTAGCGGGCGTGGCAATCTACAACATATACTTCCACCCACTAGCCAAAGTCCCGGGGCCTAAACTGGCAGCTATCACCTCGCTCTACAAAACGTATTTCAACGTGACCAACGGCAGCAAATTCTATCTACAGATCGACAAGCTCCACCAGGAATACGGTACGTTTTGACCCTTATGTTCTCCAAGACGCTCTAGTGAACAGGATCAGGCCCCGTGGTTCGAATCTGCCCGAATGAAGTCCATCTCAGCGATCCCGAGAATTACGACGCAATCTACCATGCCGGCACCAAATTCTCGAAAGACCCTGTTTTCTATGGCGCCTTTGGTTATGGAACGGCAGCCTTTCCCACGCCTAGCAATGAGGTCCATCGTGTGAGACGAGCTGCGCTCAACCCGCTCTTCTCGCGCAAGCGCGTCTTGGAGCTGGAAGACGTCGTGCATTCCAAGGTTGAAAAAGTAAGCCACCGAATTAGTCAATCAATAAAGTCCAAGACTCCCGTAGATCTCCACCATGCCTGTCGCGCCATCTCGGTCGACACAATTACAGATTACGGGTTCGGCCATTGCTATGATTTACTAGATGAAGAAGATTTCGGCATATCGTTCTTCGATGCCATGCGAGAGCTAGGCCCAGCCGTGTGGTTCTTTCAGCAGTGGCCTTTCCTTCAGAAACTAGCATTGTCAATCCCGTATTGGCTCGCCAAGAGGATGAGTGGAAACTTGGAGGCGTTTATGAGGTTACAAATGGTTCGCGCTGCGGATCCCTTGTCAAGCGGAGTTACTGACCGGCATAGGACTGCAAAAAGCAGATTGTGGCTATTAAGGAGGCTAAAGATAGAGGAGAAAAACCAAAAACCACTACTATATTCAGTCACCTCATGGACCCCAAAGCGGCTGAAGGACATGTAGTCCCTTCGGTAGATGATCTCACCGACGAAGCCTTCATCATTCTGTCTGCTGCGCAAGACACGACTGGAAACGCCATGACGGTCGCTCTTTATGAGACAATTTCAAACCCCGAGATTTATGCCAAAGTTGTGGAGGAATTGAAACAGGCGTTCCCCAATCCCAACGATAAGCTGGATTTCCTGACGATTGAAAAATTACCGTATCTGGTACGTATCATCAGCTGTTTGTGAGAGGAAAACTGCTGACTGAAGATAGACTGCCGTTATTAAGGAATCCCTAAGGTAGACTCCCATGTCAATATGCGCTGCTCCTGCTGACAACAGAAAGACTCTCCTATGGCGTGATTGGTCGCCTTCCCAGAGTAACTCCGGAGGGCGGAGCTACGTTCAATGGAATATCAATCCCTGCTGGCGTAAGTCTGCATCCGGCCGCCCATATCAAAGTGCTGACACCTCTCAGACTGTCGTAGGCATGTCAGCCTACATGATGCACCGCGATCCGACCATCTTCCCTTCACCAGATAAATTCGACCCGTCCCGCTGGCTCGATCCTGCAGCTGCTCGGCACCTCGAGAAGTACCTGGTGCCATTCTCGAAAGGGCCGAGACAGTGCGTCGGAATGCCGTAGGTGCCTTTGCGAGCGCTCCTCAGTCAGTTGACTAACTTGTGATAGACTCGCATATTGTGAACTATACGTCACACTCGGTACCCTCCTCCGCAGATACCCTAATTTGAAGACGGAGAAATTGGAAGGAAGAAGTCTAGAATTTGAGGACTATTTTGCACCTTATAGACCGAGAGATGCAAAGTTTTTTACCGCCTGGGTTGAGTGATGACAGATAGTTGGTATATTTAGCTAGAGATAACTGAATCAACCTAAGAAGAAAATTATCGCAGATTTCATTGGGAAACGAGATAAATGCAGTTCCATAGGAGTACTCCGCCTATCCAAATTTCAGGATTCGATAGTTTGCTACTCAGATATCGTCGTCATCCTCGTAATACCACGCCATCACCGACAATAACTATAGAGCTGTATTTTTCTTATTACTAAAATGTTACAATTTATTACCTATATCTATATTTCGGGATGGTAACTTACCAGAACCGGCGTTCAAAACCGGTACTGCTTGAGGTGCCATCCTCGAGCAGGCCCACTGCTTTAGGCGTCTCGGCAATGTCATTGTCCTCGCCCCTTTCATCCGGGTCGCTCGTGGAGGTGGAGTCTTGGGTGTGCGAATTGCTAGCTCTCGGAAGTGCCAGCACAGTTTCCTCAGCCATATCACCCAAGTGCCATGTTGCGCCTTTCTTAATCTTGATATTTCTTCCAGAAACGGTTTTTCCCGAGGTAGAAACATGGACGTATACTGAGTTTTCACCGCCTTCCACGTCTTCAAACCTAACTCCTCTTTGGTTTTCGGGGTGTGCGAAGAATTGTCCCATTGCGACGTTTGGACGAGCTAGCGTGATTTTTTGAGGTTCTAGTTTCTAGTCGCCCGAGGCTCTGTCTTATATCCTGGAATGAAAGCATCGTGCGTGGGGAGGGGTTGGGCACTAGGAGTAAGCCACGGCGCCTGCAGAGCCTCACATATCTGACCAGTGGATGGATGGACAGACTTGTATCTATTGCAACTAACATCGCGCACCAACAACCGTGTTTACCTAGACATTGCAAGTATCAAGGCATGTTAGAATTGATGATTCAGTTGCGTCGACACTGAATATTATTATTTAATGGAGAAGAATTTGCCGGTTTTTTCAACGGTGCAGCAAATGCGCTGCTCATCGTTCTGTGCTTGCCCTCTCAGTGCCCGCAGAGAGGCCTCACCACGAATGTGGGTCGCATTGGGTCGCATTGGGTCGCAATGAGGCTCTGGTGTCAGCTGTCTAAAATCAAATCAGTCGATTCGTCCGTCTACTGTCCGGAACCATGGGCCATGTAAGGCTTAGCCAGGTTAAACCAGCCCACAACTTGCATTGGATTCCAGATTTTACATAGCAATATAAATCATAGGGGAACGAAAAAGAATCATTCTCATAATAAAGTTCCGAGGAGGTGATCAAAGTATTAGCTACGCAAGATGCAAAATAAAATAGCTGCTCGCCACTTCTTTATATCCAACGGACCGTGATGTAGTCGATCCTGATGATAGGAACCGTCTGGATAAGACAGGTTATATCAGAGATGACCCACGTTCTAATGCATGATATATGATAAATATAGACCAAGAGCGTCATTTGTGATAATAGAGCACCTGAAATCTCTGAGACAATGGCCAAATATTGGATTATAACCCAGAGAACGTCTGTAGTCAGATGTTGCTTTAATCCTAAACCGACAGGGCATTTTATTCCACTATACGCAGCCGCCTACCAAAGTCCCTGATCCACCCAGATATATTTCCAGACTCACCAAACTGACGCTCCAAGTCAGTCGCATGTCTGACACCATCAACAGCCTGATGATCATGACCGCCAACTGGAGAACCACATTGAGGGCACACGGAGGTTTCCATGGGCATGCCACACTCTCCAACCGTAAAAGGATGGCCATTCTGGCAGTAATACCAATGTCCAGTGCCACTGAATTCTTGCGCCATTGCTGCATACACAGCAGCTTTCTCCTCGTTACTGACTGGCAAATAGAATGTTGAATCGCGCAACATCTTCTCGACATCCTCAACTTCGTCTCTCATGCCGCCCGTTTGGCCGGGATACTTATCACATAGTTTGCGTGCGAGTCTGAGATGTTCCCTAGCTTCCTCCAAGAGCTCCGTAAGCTCCGTGTCAGCGCTGGTGAAACTTCGTTCAAGGGCAAAAAATCGGGCCCAGTATAGGTGGCCCTCTAAAGCGTTTGCTGGCTGGTCTCTTGAAAGGCATTCCATTATCAGGTCTCCACACTCTTTTCTATTGGCGCTCAAATCAATTTCAACCTCCGTAGAGTGTCCTCCAGATTTATCCTTCCAATCGCTGAGGAAAGCAAAGAGGATAGTGTAGTCGCATCTAATAAGCAGCACAGTGGTTAAAAGTCGATGGCGGACCTGAAGGATGTCCGCTTTGGATTGAAAATTGACATTGATCCCGCGGTGTCTACGAGCGTCTTGAACAAGATCATAAATGCGGCCAAACGGTTGTTCTTTCTCGCCAACCTGTCTCAGAAAACCCTTGATCTCTCTTCGGATATCTATCATTGTCCTATATCTTTTTTCTTTCCTCGTAGCAATCCTTATCTGAGAAATTTGGTCATCACGACTGCCCTTTAGGCGAAGAGATTCTGATAAAGGAATATCAGATGATAACGTATCTGAAGCCTTTTGATTGTCTCGGAGCTCTGCCTCAATTTCTAGCATCTTGTTTACCAGAGGCACAAACTCTGCGTTGGCCCAGACAATAAATTTCTTCGTCGATTCGTCGATCAATGCTCGACGTACGATGCGACCATACCGGTTGACATTCCGCAGTGGACTACGGCAAGTTGGGCAGCTTTTCATCCCCAAGGCAGAGAATGGTTCAGCACCATTCTTGAGATCTAAAATTGCCCCTTCCTCATTCATAGTATAGAAGTCTGACATGCTCATGTGCCCATCCATGCTCTCCAATGTAAGGATGTGTCCGCATGATGGCACGATGCATGGGTTCTCATCAAGATCGATCTCGTTGAAAGGAGATGACAGGATAAAGTCAACGATCATTTCCTTGATCGATGAGTTCGCACAAACCTGACAATATGCAGCATCTGGACAATTCTCCCCGCAAACTGACGGGCATTGATGCCCACAAACCAGCATCTTCGAACAGCGCTCTGAGCATGGAAGCATATCACAGGGCACTGCGCAAGGCAACGGGCACTGTTCGCGATGTGGGCAAGACCAGGAGCAGTCTTCAGCACATGGAGCACAAGGTTCATGGCATAGCTTGCTGCATCTCGAATGGTTACAGCTCACTTCGCATGGTTCCTTGCAAAGAGTACAGGGTTTCTCGCCATGACAGGGAGCTTTGCAGCTATGGCTGCAGGTTGTGTATGGTCTTCCACACTGAGTGTTGCATACTCCATGTTTCTCAGCGATGACACCGTTGGTCCAGGTGTTGCAATCTCTGCATTGATACGTGCAATTGTGTCCACAAGGCAGAGGAGCTTCGCAGATTGCCGAACATGGGTAATCAATACTCAGAGGCAGTTCGTGACAATGAACTCGAATTTTATGTTTACAATGACCAATAATTTCCTCGACCTCGACCTGACACCGAACCTCCTTTGGGTTCTGCGCCTCGTGGCACTTCAACTCACTGGCGATGTGGCCACATGGTAAAGGGATATTGAATAACACGACTTGACATTTTGCATCGCATGGATCTCCGCAGTGCTTGGGGCACGCATGATCGCAACCCTCCTTTGTTCTTTGACAGCGCTCAAGGCAACGAACTGCATTGTGCAGAGGCGTAGAATGGCACATATTAGGACAAGAATGTCCGCAGAGTAACCTCGACGAGCATCGCTTAGCACAACCGCCTTCAGGAGCGAGTCGAGCAAAGTCATCTGGCACTGCAACTTCGATTGGCGTATCTTTATGTCGAGGACAGCATAGTGCAAGGCTTGGTCCGATGCGGTTCGAGCGTTCTAGAATAGAGAGTACTTCATCCCACATGGTTACAGGTCTTGCAGTATCGGAGTTTCCGATGATATACATTCCATGTTTTGCGCGGCTCAATAACACATTGATCCGATTCGAAGTCTTTAAAAACCCACACTTCCGTTCGTTGTTACACCGAACCAACGAAACAACGATTACTTTGGCTTCTTCGCCTTGAAAATTGTCCACCGTGGAAATTCTTAAAGAATTAAGGAGGGTGGTTTTTTGGACTTGGACTTGGCCACCGCTAGGCGCCTCCGTGTCATCCTGAAGTCCTCTAGCGTCAAGCTCTTCTTGATCTCGATCTCCAACAACAATCTCGAATGAATTCGCTAATCGCTTCCTGATTTTCTGCAATTGTCCCAAATATGGGGTTATGATTGCAATATCCCCGCTCCCATACGTTCCTTGCCTTACAAGGTGAGACACAAGAGCAGCAACCATATCTACTTCGAAAGTATTGGTTCTAGATAAGGACAGAGATTGGGGAAGTCGTGGATCTTCCTTTTCCTGATGATCAAGCCAATATAACCGTTCTCGCATCCCGTCTACTTCCGGGTATTCTAACACTGAAGGATGATCTTCCAAGTCTGGATAGAGTGGGAGTCTAACCAACTCTGAGATCGAAGGATGCATCCTTCGCTGAGTCTTAAGTGTGCTTAGTGGAACCTGGGGACTTCCTGCATGCGGCTTTACAAGACGCTCAAACAGCGAAATATCCAGAGAATATTTCTTGCCTCGGGGGTTGTCATGCTGCAGGTCGTAGTTATTTATCTGAGGTCGGAGTTGTTGGTGATCTCCGATTAAGATTGCATGCTCAACTCCCGGTAGAAATGCGGAGAGTGTGTGTGCCTCGAGGACTTCTCCAGCCTCTTCGCAAAGCATAACTTTTGCTCGCACGCGTTGAAGTAACTCGATGTTCCTTGCCAACCCCGATGTTGTCACGCCGATGATATGCGCTTGCCGGAGACATCGGAGATCCAATTCATGGTGACAGTCATCCAGCGCGGATTTGGAAGTATGGTAAGAGTCTAATTCGTGAATGAGATTATTGGTGAGTTGTGCCTTGTTTTGCTCAATCCAATGTTTGTGGAGGGCACGACGCTCAGAGCTGGACATCTCTCTTAGAGATATCGCTGTGAGCTCAGAAACGGGCCGATTTGAAGTTAGTTTTTTCGGTGCATCCTTAAGCCAACTCTCCACAACCCTCGACTTCCTTCCTTTGACTTCCTGAAACCCTTCCTCATCTACTCCCTTGCCAAACAATTCCTTATGATGAGCATAATTGGTCCTCGTAAGATAGCCTTCGATATTTGTCCATGAATTTGGAGTATTTAACCCAGATAATATATCTTCAATTTCTCGCAGACTTTCGCCAATATCGCGATTGTGCACATATCTCTCATGCTTTTCCATTTTTGTGGGCACGACATTTTCCGCCACATGACGAAGAGTGAACTTTTGAAGCAAATCGGATTTGGATCGCGAACCCATACGGATGATTTGCGCCACGCCATCCTTTGCTAGGTGTTCCAACAGCTGATCCAGAGCATGGTTCGTGTAGCATACACAGATAATGGGACCTAGATTAGCAGCCTCTCGATGGCGGAGTAATGTTTTGATGATTGCCACACCTGTGTAACTCTTTCCTGTACCTGGCGGGCCCTGGATGAGAGCTAGCCCTGTACTGAGAGCTTGGATAACGGCGTGTTGTTGGGCTTTGTCAAGCGTTGACCCTTCAGCGAGCTTGATGAAATCGAATAGGTGGCCGGGTTTTAGAGTCAGTGGGACACCAGCAAGGACATCAAGGTTGAAAGCAAAGCCTCTTGTGGTCGCATACGCCGGTGGTTTTATAACAGCAGCAGATGCCTGCGAGTCTGGTGCTACAATCTCCGCGAATGGAAGGTCCAGTTTCTGGCTCATCTTCTGCAGAGCATGCAATGTTGGCTGAAAAGAAGGTAGAAGCACCCCGGGAAACTCAACCAGTGATTGGCGAGCTTTGGAAGACCCAATATGATTACTTATCCAAAGGGCGTCTTCTGTTTTATATTCCGCCAAGCTCAGAAGTACAGACGCGCGATTCGTATCTTTGTAGAGGCTTGGAGTGTCAGGGAATTTTCCCCTGCTGTCTGGGTTGGTGTCCTTTATCCCCTCGCAGACAGAGAAGAAGATGGTTTTGTGACTGGAAGAGACGAAACAGACCAGCGAATCAACTTGCAAAAGTTTACTTCCCATCCACCACTCTTCTCGCTGCTTCTTAGATTTGTTTTGATTTGAGAAGGCTGATCAAACTCTGCCACGACTTGTAAAGCTTTTCTGCGATCTACACGCAATCGGGAGAAATAAACGTTGTGATAGATAACCTTTCGGACGCTCTGTTGACCTTGACCTGTGTTTGACACATTCTGATTGGGATGTTCTAATCTCGTAACCTCCTCACGTACTGCATCCCTTAGCTGTCCGACCGTATCTTCACGTAGAAGTCGGAATTGTCTATCCAAGAGTCCCGCAAGACCTGACAAGTGGTTCTGCGTCGAGTCAATTATTGGTAAGTACTCTTGTCGTGTAGAAGCTATCTCCTGAGTGGTCGGGAGGACTCGGATATTTGCAATACTAGCGTGGTCGTTATCGTGTCGTGCTCCGTTGTTGGAGAGACTTCCAGGCAAGTCTAGATCTAACTCGAAGGCTGCAGATGAGTTATTCTTCCGAGCTGACCGAGTTGGGGCGAGAGGCAACGAGGAGCCAATGTTGAGACGACGTCTGATCCGAGTTAGGTTCTGTTGTGCATTAGGCGCCATGAGGTTTTCCGGAATGCTGGCGGAGATTGTCTCTACGACGGCAGTGAAGCCTTCAATAACTTGGGCACTCTAGTTGATCTCGATCAATCGGTCTAGAACCGCAAGACTCGATGATACAGCAGTGTTAGAGACTCCTTCGTCGCTTGGAGAATGTCCCAAAATCATTTCACATAAGGCAGTCGCTGTGAAGCGGAAGACGCTGAGACCACGTCTTCCGCTGGGGCCGAAGAGAAACGTGTATATTGTGTCAATTGGAGTCTCCAGGATAAGGGAGGAGAGTACATCGGGATGTGAAATGATTCTGTAAAAAGGAATGGCGGTATCCCTAAATATGGAGACGATAGTTTTTTCCTGTTGTGTGTCAACCATAGTATCTGTCAGAGCCTTGATTATTGTAAGTCCTGTCTCTGCACTGAGTTTTTTGATAACGTGTTGGCGCGCTTCCGTATCCTCACTATCAATGAGCTTCCAGCCCATCTGGAAGAACAATTTTGTGTTAACCCCTCCGAAACGTGGGATTGCGTCAGGTCTGGGAATCATGTACGTCCATCTTTGGCGTAGCGCTTCGGTTTCAGTTTCCTCTGGATGCTGTTGATCTGTGGTATTCGTTGAACTCGGCGTCCTCGTCGATGTATCATGACTGAATCGACAACGGGTGCCGTAGCTGCAGCGGCCTCGTCTGAAGTCAAAGCAAGGCTTTGGCCTATTTATTTGTATTTAGTGATTGTACCTATGTAAATGGTATCTATTGAAGACTCACGGCATTCTAGAAAACGTATACTGGGTCTTTCCTTAGAAGATTGAAGCGAACGAGCGGAGTGAGGAAATTTCCGTACAACGAGAGGTTACGGCAAGAGACGACTATTATTGGAGCAGTACAGACTAATATACTATAACAATTGTCATGGTCTGATCATTGTGTAGAACAAAATAAGTATTAATTGGCAGAAGATATGCTTTAGAAAGCCTTGTCGGGCTGTGAGGCCTCCCGCTAGAACGCGCGATGCGTTGGTTGAGCATCAACCACCAACCATATGGTTCCCTCGAAGCGCCGGCATGATAAGGACCGGTAGAACAAGGAATTGGGCCGCATCATAGAGTCCTTGCGATAGAGCCGTGTTGGTTCTGAATGATTGTTTTTCGATTTTGATTTAGAAATTATTTGTAATTTAATTATATTTTCCCGATACGTAATAAATATCACTGCGGTAATCAACTAACAGAATAGTAAGTGATCCTATTGCTTATATCTGTGTGAACGAGGTCAAGAAATGTCTATCGCTATATAAGATTTGGCGACTATAGCTGGTTAATTCGGGAAACGCAGCGGTGTCGGAAAGCACGAGTAGATTAGGCAAGAGCCAGTACAGAAGTTCGGGTCGGCCCGCAGGCAAAATCAATCGTACACGGCCAATAGCAACCATGGATAGGTAAGATACAGTACCAGTACAAAATAGCATTTCTACAAGTTTCGTGGTCCAGATGATACATTGCACAGCCTACAAGTTCCTCCAGTCGCGTGGTAGACATTCGTACCGGTTGTTCTAGTCTCCGGCAAACTAACAATTCTTTAAGCGGATTCTCTCAAGGGAGATATTCTATCGAATTGGGAACCTCTACAGGTCGAAAGTCAAACTTGATTCTCATTGTTTCAACATATTCAACAAACACCCATTGAGCAGCACGGGGATGTAGTTAATTAAATATAGTTTCAGGTCAAGGAATACTCCGTGAGGCTATGAAAGCAGCAAGTGGTATGCCTCGACCCTTCCGAAAGTCGAACTTGCCACGTTGTGTTTCTGGGATGAAATTTTGATGTACAACGCTTCTTAGATGTACAATGGCATCACTATAGTCATTTTAGAGATGCTCACTGACTTCGAGCGTAGCCTTGCCATGAGGACGTGACCCGGAGACAGGCTCGGCGGGTCCGGAATGCGGGGAGATGAGGCACGGCGGCAATTCCGATCCGACGCCTGCGCAAAACGTCATCAGCTTCCGCTTCACATCCCGCTTCTCGCCCCACAAAGAGTTGAGCTCCCAGGATACTTGGAGCTGCAGGGACTACGGATGAGAATATTTCCGGAAAGAGCTGGCCAGCAGGAAACTCCATGGAATGGAAGACACCGATAAAGTTTCGCTTTGAATCGACAGACGACGTTGTATACGCTACAGTACCTCTTAAGTGGATTTTCAAAGTAAACTGATCCGAGGCGGGAGATCAGATGCTAGTACAAGGATTTGCAAAATGATTCTCAAATAACTAATCGAACACAACCCGTACAACTTACCAAATAGACAAAGGGAAATGCTATATCTCCTGAGACGAGCACAACTATTGTTCCAAGGATAATCGGAGCCCATAGTTTGTATGTCCGGCACCGCGGCACTCCAATGTACCACTCTATCCCCGCAATCCCAGTTCCGCCCCGCAAAGACCGGTGCGTCACTGGACTGATGTAAAGTTTTACAGAATATAAAAAGCTTACTTAGATATCTTTGTATGATCAAGAGCAGAAACTCGGGCGCGCTAAATAATCCAGCTTGCTTTTTGAAGTTCCCCAATTCAGCTCCGTATATATCTGCACATAAACCGATATACAATGGCGAGCGATGCGGCACAAGCTAAGGCGGGGAAGCCATTTGATGTAGCAGTGTTAGGAGGAGGAATAGGTGAGTTTACCCTTCTCATCCTGTAGAGAGGATTCATCACTAATAAGGCTTCGACCCAAATAACAGGTGGTCTTTGTCTTGCCATTGGATTATTGCAAAGGGGAGTCCCGACCACAATCTACGAAGCGGCCCCAGAGTTCTCGGAAATCGGTGCCGGTGTCGCTTTCGGAATGAATGCGATAAAAGCAATGATCCTCATCAGTCCCGAGGTCGCAGCAGGATACGAGCGATGCGCTACGCATAACTGGAGTCCCGAGCGGTCAAAGACCTGGTTTATGTACCAGCTCGGGCAAGATGCCAGAGGATATCCCGCTGGAACCACTATTCACGAGCTGAAGAGTGCTAAGGGTCAGAGTTCGGTACATCGCGCGCATTACCTCGACGAACTCGTAAAGCTTGTGCCCAAGGAGATTGCGCATTTTGGCAAGAGATTGGTCAATTATACAGAAGATGCAGATGGCGTGACCCTGAAGTTTGCGGACGGTACTTCAGCAAAGCATACCGTCATGATCGGATGTGACGGTATCAAGAGCCGGACACGTCAAATCCTCCTCGGAGAAGGCAAACCAGAAGCCTTTGCCCAGTTCACTGGAAAGTATGCATACCGAGGTCTCATCCCCATGGAAAAGGCAGCTGCGGCGATAGGAGATATGCAAGCAAGGAATACTCAGATGTATCTTGGCCATGGCGGCCATATGCTAACCTTCCCTGTTGCCAAAGGCGCTACGATGAATGGTAAGGACAATTCCTTCATTATGCTCTCATGTTGAGTCTCCATCGGTGAGATACTGATGAGAATTCTACAGTTGTTGCGTTTCAAACTTTGGATAAGTGGGAAGACGAACAGTGGGTCAAACCCGTAGAGAGACAGAAGATGATGGATGACTTTTCCAACTGGAGCGACCACGTAAAGTCAATTCTGCGAATGATTGAGAAACCTGAAAATTGGGCTCTCTTCAACCATCTGCCCGCAGAAACTTATACTAAAGGAAACGTGGCTATTCTCGGTGATGCAGCTCATGCCACAACTCCCCACCAAGGTTCTGGTGCTGGCATGGCTATTGAAGATGCGCTTATCCTCAGCAACATCCTTGGTTTGGTGGAGGACAAAAAGCACATACATACTGCCTTGAAAATATATGACCAGATGCGGCGACCCAGAACGCAGAAGCTTGTTGCTACAAGCTTTGAGTGTGGCCATCTTTATGATCTGGAATTACCTGGATACGAGGATGATATCGAGAAAGTCAAGGAGAATTTGGAACACAGAATGAGGTGGATCTGGGAGCATGATTTAGAAGCTGATATCGAGACTGCGAAAGAGAATTTCAAGAAGGAAACGCAGACACAACAGAGAGCAGCATTGTGAGAGCCTGGATAAATTAATTTTTGATGGTTTGGGAGTTTTATGGATAGATCAGATACGCCCCTACTTTCAGGATTTTAAATAAACATAGATTTGATAATTTATACAAAAAGTCATTCAGTGTGCGCCTCCGTGTTTAATTTGGAGCATACCATCTTTTCCAATACTGAACTACGCATTGCTTAGGGACCCTGCAACATGGTAGCTGTGGTTTAAATTGTTAACAGGATCAACTTTAATTCTGGTATCTCATATTGAGATGTATGTTATGTATGTGAAGTCGGGGTTTGCTTGGCCTATGCTAACTATGCCAATCCCTTCAAAAACTCCTCTATTAATGATCCAACTTCATCAGCAGCCTCAATACAGTGCCAATGACCAACACCTGCTAGTTTATGAAGGTGTTTCTTAGATGGATCTGTTCCATAACTAAGAAACCAAATCATCAGTAACTATATAGCTGCTAACACGTGCGTAGCCCCCTTACCTATTGAAAATAAGTTGGCAACCTTCTAATGGCGCCGATTTATCTTCCGCTCCGGCAAGCAGAAGCATGGGGCTCGTTATTTTATCGTATTTTGGAGGNCTCTGCGTCCGCAATCACTTTACAAAGAGAGATATACCCAGCTGCATCTTGGGCCAATAATAGTGTTCTGATGAAAGCATGTTGTGTGGATGTTGATCTTGAGCCTGTAGCAGCTCGCGGGATAGTATCTGCCATGGCTTCCATACCAGCTTTATGGAAGAAGTAGTTAGACGGTCATCAAATTTACCATGAGGTTTTCAACTAGAGAACCATCACTTACACTGTTGGACCGTTTCTATTCTCTTTCCAAAAACGGTGGCCGCGTTAGGGTTTGGGTGCACTGGCCCAATTAGAACTACCCCTTTGAAGCGGTAGCTCGAAGTCAGGTGGGAAGCAACCATGCCTCCCATAGAATGACCAACAACAACTACATCTTCAGTGTTAACTTTGAGAGAAGACAGAACCTCTCTGGCATCAGCTGCTATGGACTGAATACTCTGCTCTGATCCGTTATATTTCGATAAGCCGCTACCTTTTAAACCATGAGACAATGTTTTAAGAGCGTAAAAGCCTTCGGAATAAACATGAAGACTCCGACACCATACCATGTGTATCAATAGCCAGACATGAAAAGCCTGATGAAACAAGATGAGGCGTTATGGTTGCGTAAAACGAGCTTGACGAGCCTAGACCATGGATGAAAAGGATTGTAGTAGTTGAGCCGCCGTCTGGTCGGCTATAAGTGTAATACATTGTCTTTTCACTGAATTTAAGAAATGGCATTTTGAAACCTGGATCTCGATTGGACCGGCAGTACCTTGATGCTGGAAGGTGCTCGGAGCAATATACTCCTTGGTGGGCGAAATCCGGAAATGGGGAAGCGGATCTTATCCGAAATCGGCAGAAAGCGGATAATGATGTAAGTGTGGGAGTATTGGTGGCGGATGCTTCCCTTCAAAACCCTCTCTTCCGACAATCTAATATGTTCACAGATAGAAATATCTCGGTGCACGTTCAATTACGATAGAAAGATTATTGATTGACTACCAAAACATAGAAAGGATTCGGAGCAATCTCTATCAATTATGAACTAGACAAATGCTAATAATTGATTGCTGAATACATTGGCAAATACCCCTCGTGTGATACCTCGCCATCCTGCATCCCAGTGTACCAAAGGGTATCAAAATCAATAGGTTCATCTTCATATGGAGGAGTGAACCCCATACCGGTACCTTCGGCCGGCTGGTTCTGCATCTGGTTAAGTGCAGCCTCAGCACTCCACACCTGTGTTGTACTACTGTTGGGATTTGGAGTCTCTGCGAGAGTAGACGCCGAATTAGTTCTTTGATCCACATTTGCTGTATTAGTCCTTGGTAAATTGTTGATATCCCGGAATAGTGCTTGAAATATGCTTAGCCCGGCATCGTTTGAGGTAACTTCTTTTTCTGTATTGCCCTGGCATATGGCCTCTCTAGCTGCCTTGGTGATGTAAAAGTATCGACGAGCTTGTTTGTCTGCTTCGCTCATGAACTCCAAAATGCTGAGTGCCGAGCGCATTGCCGAACCTAGATCGAGACTCTTGTCGACGGGGCAAAGGATGCCCGATATGATGACCAGAGTTGCAGTGAATAACCAGTATCTGCATCCATTGTCAACTGTTGCCTTGAAAATTATGCATGATACTTACACTACGAATGGGTCCTGTCTTGGCAATGCCCCTCTGAGGAATGTCGCTTGGATTGCATTTATACTATACACAGCCGAGTGTATGCAAGCCCGTGAGAACGATTTCACCTCTTCGTCTATACCTAACCCACCATCTGGCTGACTCTCTGTACCTGTTGCTGACGTCGTATGCTCCAAGTATTGTGTCACTTGTGAGAGCAAGAACGGGCGCATCAGTAAAATAATGCCATGGAAATATATCAGGCTAACATGGAGCTGGCTTAAAGCCGCATCCTGATTTTGATATTGTGTTGAGATGTTCTGCCACTGTAACTTTTCGGGCAGTTTTTGCTTCCATTGGTAGAAATCCGATGCAATCGATCGAACGGTAGATTTCGATATTCTTCGCTTGTCATATATCCGGCTAAGAATCTCGTCGAGAATGGCCGAGACCTTGACGGCAGCGAGAAGTGCGTCCACCTCAAACTTTGCCTCTTCATCTCTGTATACTACGGAAGGATTGGGCTCGGTATAAACGGTGTTTTTATGGTCGATGGAGTTAGGTCGGCCAAACGATGTGGATAAGAAACAATCCAAAATACACAATGTGCGCCAGATATTTCTCCTGACGAACGCGCATGAGTAAATCTCTTGGGCCCGTAAATGGATAGAATTCTATACCTTGCTTCCTGCTCTTCGGCCGATAGAAAAGAGAATGTTGTTTCTTTGTGAATTCCCAGAGCATATGCAAGTCGCACAGCCATGCCTATTTTTGTAAGCAAACTGATCTGATAGCTACAACGCAACAACTTTACCTAGAAAAGCCCAAGCACTATTCCTCTTTGCCGCCGTTAACATATATACAGTCTTTAAGATTAATATTTGTACAGAAGTAAGCCCCCCTTCCTCAAATCCGTCGGTAGAATCATGTAGGTGCTTTGCACTCAGGTAGAATAGTTCACTTCGAGAACCAAAACGAGATTGCAATCGCTCCATGATACGAGTTTCTGCGTGTGATGGTGATAGATTGTCTCTTTTGAGTTGTAGACCAATCGCAAATACAAGGTGCATGGAGCAAAGCCAGAGACTATCACACTCAAGGGGATTATCATAAGCACGAGTGGCTTTTTGAATGAAGTTTTCTTTATTGTATATTTTGACAATACCGGGAAGCTGGACCTTGTTAGCTCCATAATAACTGCTATAGAGGAGTGTACTAACCGCCGAGAAAAAGGAATCAATTAGGAAGAAAGCTGCTTCCCTGTCAGGAAGTGCATAGGTGAATTGGAATTTAGGTGGTGTTGATATTATTCCTTCTAGTATCATGTGTCTGTTTCCGTCATTGGTGAAAGCTGACGGCCCGATATGCTCCTCAACAAGGCGCCGTATTGATTGTAAGTAAGATAAGGAAGCGGATTCTCCTACGTATACTAAATGGTCACTCATTAGATTATATCCTCTGGAGGCTTAAATGTGCTCGGACCTACATAATCTTCCTTTCTCGTCATATAGCATTCTGCTTGAATGCTCAATGACGCTCTCGGTCCCATCAGAAGCTCTGTTGTCATTTTCAGGCGCCGTAGATATTGTATCTATAATCTTATTCTGTGGAGCCTTTTCTGAAAATGACTGTGTACGCAGCTCTGAGCCAGCTGCAATAGCCGGTGCGGGCCCTCGTCGATCCGAAAAACGGCAGACTTGGGAACGTGCTAGACAGCCTTGACATGGCTGCAATCCATTACACTATACATAGAGACTACTTATCAGATGTGGTCCCACATATTTGTCCGTTTGGGGTTGGGGCTGAAGCGTACCTGCTTCTTCCGCTTTTTGCAATCATCGCAGGCTCGAGCGGTCCGCTGTCGTTTCGGCGGCGGAGAAGACATCGAATGCTAGCTGCGGCCCAACCATCAACAAGACACCTCGGTTAAGGTGCGGCTTGACACTGTATAACGTAATTGAACGGTTAGCACGATGGATCTCTGCTGTTGTGGCAGTCTTGCCTGAACTGAAAATAAGGTGGTGATGCTCTTAAAACCGTGAAGCGTGTCGTCGACTTGCCGAAGCTTCCGCCAAGCCCCGCACACGGTAACGTGGTCCGGTATATCAGCGTGGCTATCAGTTAAATCGCACGTCCACCACCATCCAGCAAAGACAACAAATAAGACTGATAGACACCTGGACAAATAATTTCGGCAGAGTCTGTCCCTTGATTAATTGTTACATGAACGTAACAAATCAAAGCAGGCTTTCATATCGGCAAGGGAAAACCGCTGTTATTTACTCTCTACCCACCTACACAAAGCGAGTCTCACGCCATCAATTTTTAAAAACGGAACGAAGGTAAAATGATTATTGACATTACGAGTATTAATCAGGATCAATGAAGCATGATTGGATTCAAATTATGGAAAATTTTGTCGTAGGACAATATACTAAGATATAACTATTGCTATCATAAAGTCGAGAACCTGATTCTTTCCTAAGTTTTAAGAAACTCACGCTGTTACTGGGGTAAGCAGTACGTCATATTTCAGTTCAAATTTTGCTTTTGGGTTGCCTTCCAGAGGCACAAAATCCACCACCAAAGAGTCCTTTACGGCAAATACCGAATCATTATCAAGGTATTCACCCTCTCGATCAAAGATCTGAGTTGTTAATGGTTTGTATTTATCATTACCGGCCTAGTTGATTGTATTAGTCACCATAAGAGAACTTCCGGTAGAGAAGACCTACGATTATGTGGATGTGAGCTGGTCGGTAAGGGTGGCGATCCATCAGCTGGAGAAGTTTGCCAGCGGGGCCTGAAAGTCTTCATTAGCCTCAATAAAGCAGAGGATTTAGCATACTCACCGTCAAAAGGAACCGGGTATGGGGTAGGCTTTAGACAATAGAGGCCATAGTAACCATTTTTGTCTGTCTTGAACTTTCCTCTCAGGTTGTGTTCTACCTGGTTCGGGTCTTGCTGTTCGTATAACCCATTTGTGGAAGCTTGCCATATATCCACCCAGCAATTCTCAATTGGCTTCCCAGTCGCCGCATCTTTGACAATTCCGTGCATATAAGTTATTTGACCATCTTCTACGCCTGTGACCATACTTGAGTCATTCTCTCTCAATGGCGCATCGGTGCGGAAGAAGGGTCCCAGAATAGCTGTCGCGGTAGCCTCATAACCCTGATCAACAGTTGTCTTGTATGTGATTTCATCCACCAGCCTAACACTCCGGTAAGTATTCAATTATTGCAGCTATCTGATATTTCCGAGACGCTTACGATTCAAGACCTATTACATCGCACACAAGCTGTCCCTCGTTTCTCTTATGGTCACTCATCTGACCAGCCCAGTTAATCAAGTTCACTCCGGCCATCCATTCATCAACCGTAAGGTCAACCTCTCGTGCGAAGTCGTGAACATGCTTGATTAGAGATGTCATCAGTTGACGAAACCTGGGGTCAGTCTTTGGCCCCATAGCTTCGATGACTCTTTGAGTGAATTCGGGGTCATATTTATGTTGCGCTTTAGCGCCGTTGGTGGTATTATTTAATTGTTGTTCGGCCATTGTGTGATTTTGCTTCCTTCAAATCAGCTGTTTGAGGCGCAGGGAGATATACAGGCCCAAGAATCGCAGATATCAAATGTCGATCGAAGGTTCTATGAGTATGTGATATTTTGCTTTATGTACAGATGAGATAGCAACCAGCACACTGGAGGGCAGTGGTTCGTTTTCTAGAATATATGGGACGTTGCGGAGTACGCGGAGGTGTCAGCCAGGTTGCAGGGCCTCGGAGCGCCACAACTGTAGAGGCCAGAGAAGATGCGGGGACTGGACTGAGGGATTCGAGAATATCACGCCGATATGAGTGGCTAGATGATTATGACTCGTGGAATAAGCCAGATTGACGTACGAGAACTAAGGTATTCACGCGACGAGAGGCACAGGACTTACAGCGTTTGTGAGCGGATCGGATGGCGGGATGTGTCGGGAAGTCTGGCGGATGCATCTCCCCAGAGCGGGGTCGAGCGTCTAGCTGGGTGGTTTCGTAACAATCACTTTGCTCTCGGAGAATGACGCTCCTCTAGCGTCGGATAACTGCTCCAAAGGAAAATTTAGGAGCGGCTATTGCACATAATCCGTGAAATCAAAAGGCCGCCTAGCTCTTCTGTGGGTGTGATCCAGATTAAGCCTCGAAGTCTTGTGATCATATCCTGCGCATCGCTCCCTCGCAATTGAACATTGATCGCGTTGATATCAACCGTCAAAGTGTCAAGGGGTAAATACTTCCACTCCAGTTTTACACGATCAGAGGAGACCAATGCCGGCGACAACTTATTCATCTGTCGCGGAATCTCGCAAAATATTTGACCAGCTATGCGAACTCGGAGATAAAGTAGCATTACCACCCACGATTCGAGACATCCGACCAAATGTAAAATTTACATCATCCAGAGATCAGCCATACTTCCCCATTCCTTTCAAAGAGACAGAAACGACAGCTGCCTTAAAGGCCTTGGAGGGATGCGTTGCCAGCGCGTTAGCCGATCTGAAGGAGGGTAGCCATCAGAAAAGGAAGATCACGGTCAATCTCGAGAAGGCGACAAACTTCCTTTTCCAAACGTATATCGCCACCGTGGGCGGTTATGGAAAACTGGATAAGGGTGTGAAATCGATGCTCAAAGGTATGGATATGCCACTACGAATAAACTCGTCTTCCAACTCGCTACTTACGTCACTATAGACACGGATCTGTTGCAGGCTCAGTCAGACCCATATCGACGCATGTCTGCAAATTTGTACGAGACGAAAGAACCTGGAGAGTATTACCATATTCATGGATCATTAGAAGCCTCAACTACGCTGCGAATGATTGGTCTTGAGCCCTATCGACCGGATCTTCCAGACCATCAAGCGATTGTAGATACAATCGAAGGCGCTGTGAAAAAGTTCACCATAGCAGAGTTAGAGAAAATGACCATTGAAAAGCGTCAAGCTGGTATTAAAGCCTTCAAATACGAGGACTTTTTGGAGACTCCGCATGTATGACTAAATTGCATTACTTGCAGTATAACATGTGACTTACTTGGCTTACAGGGAAAGGTAAATCGATCCCTACCACCTTGGGAAGTTACCAACCTAGAAAACATAACACCGCCAACACCACTACCCAGCTCTGGAGACAAACGCATTCTCTCTGGTATCAAAGTTCTTGAATTATGTCGTATTATCGCTGGTCCAACCATCACGAGGATTCTAGGAGAGTATGGTGCTGATGTCTTGAAAATCACCTCACCAAACCTAAGCGACGTCCCCTTTTTCCAGGTAGATGTGAATATGGGAAAGCATGCTGCGGAATTAGACCTTAAAACTTCCGAGGGAAGACGGATATTTGAGCGGCTACTCGAGGAAGCTGATATAGTTGTGGATGGATACCGTCCGGGGGCGATAGAGAAGCTAGGCTATGGTCCACAAGCTTTAAAAGATTTAGCGAAGCGGCGCGGGAAGGGCATTGTCTACGTCAATGAAAATTGTTTCGGCTACGAGGGGGAATGGGTGGGGAGAGGTGGATGGCAACAGATAGCTGACTGCGTATGCATGATGCTTACTCTTTCTCCGTTTTGCAATCGCTAACAGAGTGTCCAGGTTAGCGGTGTGGCTTGGGAGCAAGGACGCTTCATGGGCTTGAATGAGCCTGTTGTCCCTCCTTTCCCAATCTCTGACTATGGGACCGGATGCATCGGTGCCATAGCCGCTCTGACCGGTCTCTATCATCGTGCGACTCGCGGTGGCTCTTGGCATGGTAAAGTTTCTCTGCTTCAATATGATCTACTCCTCTTTGAAGTTGGTCTTCTGCCTGAAGGGATTCAAGACGAGCTTCGGGAATTGGCCGGGCCAGATTTCTTATCGTTGAGACACAGTCACAGTGTTGATCAAATTTCTGGAACGACCCTACTTAATATGAAAAAGCAATTCCCTGAACTTTTCGATGCTACCTTGTTTTGTGATAAGTGGTATTCTGAAGGGTATAAAGCCGATGTTGTCGCAGTCAAGCCGGTGGTAGAAATTGAGAGTGTGGATATCTCGTTTCGAAGAGGCAGTAGACCGAACGGGAGTGATGCTCCTTCGTGGGATTTTGCAGCGGAAAAAGACTATAGAAAAGACATAGCAAATTAAATGGTCAACGGATACTTATTCACTGTATTCTGTTTTCAAATACCATAGATTTATCATGTAGCTATTCGTTCATGTCCTCGACATGGGTTAATGACGACTCGGCATCTCCACGAGTTCTCAATGGTATCGAGATAGTAGTTTGTGTTATTCCACGATGAGGCCACACGGATTGGCCAGAACGCCTGGGAAACGACCACTTCCACATCCTTCGGTTTCTTTTATCTTCCCAGCCTTCGTCAAAACTCTTTAACCAAGCCTTGTACTTGTACATTACAAGGAACAGTCTAATAGCATTGTAAACAGTGAGGAACAAGATAGCACCAAGAGCCAGAAGTAATCGATAGAAAAGCTGTTCGTATGGGAGTGACGATTGGATAGGAGAGAGCTCCATCCAAGCCATAGCCAAACCAAACGGTACGCCAAATAAAAAGGCAGGAAGCACGAATAATCTAACAACTTGAATATAGAGTGGATACTGAGAGAATGTAGGTCTTTGAGGCAAGGAGTCACCCCATACAATCCGACCTGTGCTAGTCAGAATCTATCCATGATTCTAGCCAAGATTGTAGACTACAACTTACTATTTTCAATGAAGATTTTCATCGACGCCTTCACAGTGTCTGTTGGATGAAATGACACCGACGCGGAATTACCTTTCATATAACGCTCCCATTGCGCGGCTGTTCGCACAATGAGGGGCTCACTATACTTCACTTTCAGTGTCTTCGGATCTGCAGAGCTGATACCGAGACGTACGCCTCGTCCCAAGAAACCGCGACTGGAAACACTACCGCAAGTAAGATCCAATATGAGACACGTTCCATTACACAGTTCATAGCCTTTCTTCCTACTGATATTGCGATCTATATCCTGATTTCCTTCGCATTCTTCACGTTGTATTTCGATAAAGTAAAATGTATCCGCTTCTTGAGGAACTTGTATAACGAAAATAGTATCGTTAAATGGGATTTTGTGATTTCCGGGCGTTCGCAGAATCATTAGAGATCTATTGGTAGCAAGAGTACGATCAATCTCGAAAATAACCTGATCGGAGGAAGCATTTTCCTTTTTTCTGCGTAGAATGGCACCTTCCATTAATCGTGATCCTGTAATTTCGGTAGCGATCTAGCTTACCTCGGGGTGGTTTTTAAGATATAAGCGAGGACCGGTATTGTACAAGATCGAGAGTGGTAACTCTTTGCAGCTCTGGATCAAGCTTACTAGTCTGTCCGCTGCTGAGATTATATTTCTTCTAGAGAACGAGTGAACATTGAAATCCAGAAGATTCGCAAGGATGACGACTCCATCCTCTGATTTGGTAGTCGATCTCTGTAACAGCATATTCCATATCCTCACAAAATGCGGTACATTGAGAAAAGCATTCAGAACCCTAAACCGATCTGGTTTCGAATCGGCGGTAAGTCTTCTCTTCTCATTGAACATCATTTGACCAAGGAGAAGCGCTATGTGATCTCTGGCATGAGTATCAGCTTCGTTTAAAGGGGAGTCCTGCCATTTCGGTACTTTCATGCCAGTCCTCAGTGCAGTGGACATTTCATATGGCTTCCCTCCGACTCGGAATACACATGTCTGAGCCATAGCACCTTCTTGCAACGTCCATCCACGTTGAGCCCAAGTGGAACGCAGAACCAGGGCTGCGAAGAATGCGCCCTGAAAGACATCAGCCCCGCGAGGGAATATGTTGTCCAAGGTCTGATCAAGAATCAAAACAGTATAAGCACCGGCAAATATTTGGGTTATCATATTCAACATTTTCATCTTGAAATGCCGTTCTTCCTTGATCGCTATTTCTCTCTGTCCAGCCTCGCTCGATCCATCAAACTCCCACAAGCCTTCATTCCTCTCGGAGCTTGTCGGCAACTTTTGTGAAATCGGGATACAGAGGATGTCTATCCAAAAATAAATTCTCTTGTTGTCCAGGGCTGCTACAGGGCGGCCCGCGCGTGAACTCTTCCAATAATACCAGTATAACCAAACCAAGATACGCCTTTTCCAAGAAGACTTTGAGCTGGATAAGGGGCTAAATTTTTCTAGAGAATATGTCTCGTGAATCATCTCTCGGAGTCGTAGCAGCTGGCAACGAGGGATACTGTTTTCATACGGATTACCCAGGCCATCAGGCCATACGTGAGAGATGGCAGTGTATGCTATCGATGTTCTATATCGTTCTACCTTCAGATCTAGTTCCTCGCCTTTCATACGCATCGAAAGAATTGGTATTCCTCCGGACATAACAAT
Organism: Scytalidium sp. 3C; assembly: GCA_000743665.3. Taxonomy (NCBI): domain Eukaryota; kingdom Fungi; phylum Ascomycota; class Leotiomycetes; genus Scytalidium; species Scytalidium sp. 3C. Next base: position 2,223 of record JMRO03000083.1, on the reverse strand, counting down.
TTGTTCAATATCATCGATATTGATCTTCTCGAATTCGCAGTTTTGATGGCCATCAACGTGCCGGTGAGGATAAGGTCTGTCATGATTGACAATGACATTGTGCGCTATACACTTTTCCTCTTCTCAGCACTGAAAGCGCATGTCTTCTACAGATATTCATGATCGTCTGCTCGGCGCCTCCGGAAGCACCATTGCCGCCAATTTGCTCGCCGTAATATAGTCATAGGACTGGCATACTTGTCGCGCTCGACGTGGACACCATCGATTCTCGATGAATATGTCCAGAAGCAATGCTGTGGCTCTGCCCCCAACATCATCGCCTGGAGGTAAAGGCACGATTGTCGGTGTATTGCCGGCCAAGTACCGTTTTGCATCCTCTTTCTTCAAGGACTCTAATGGTGTCAAAATAGATTGTGGTTTGAAGACTCCGGCCAACACTCTCGAGAATGTACCATTGGTGATTAGAGATAATAGGTTGATCAATAATTTGATTGAGAGAGCAACTTTGTCGAACTCTGGATCCCTTGAGGAGATTAAACAGCTGCATCTTCAAGTTCTTCGCTTTTCTGCAACGCGAAATCCAGCAGTTTATCAAGCCTCAATTTTGACTGTATTTGCCCTTTTGCGGAAAGTCGTAGCACAATTTTTCTCCATTTCCGGAAACCATTATGGACTGCCAGGCTACCGAGTTCTATGGTACCATCTACGATAAAGTCATTGCGGTTAACTGGTGATTCGAGAAACGTCGACAGAAGTCCAAAAAACAGCCAGAATTGAAAAAGGCGCGTAATATAACCGAGGTGATCTATATACTCGACAGAAGGAAATTCATCGTATCTTGGATGGTAGAAGGTGCTTTCGGACCACGTATCCAGCTGCACTGCTCGATATGGAACTCTTATATTGTTGTCCGCAAAAGGGGGTACGATGCCTTCCATCGTGGAACGAAAATGTGCCGGTGAGACCTTAATGCTATCGATTCAGCGGCTGTGTTGTACAATGAAGTCTTGGAGMAGGGTCGCATGTTGGAGATTAGCATAGCCAGCCTTCTCTTGTGACGGTAAAAGGTTAGCTCCGCGCCGTATTAAGAGACCAAGGCGGTGGCTGGCTGAACGGCTGAAGCCAAGTACATTGGCCAAGTACCTCACTATTCTGGTAAACCTCAGAATGTGGCTGTGGGGGTGTGTGCGGGATCCTCCAGCGCAAAATTCTAGCGCCAACTTCATTGTTGAGGGCAAGACGGTATGATAAGATGAACCTAATTTGGTCCCATTATCATTCTAGATTTTAGTGACAAACATCCAGGGCTTATTTACAATACATTGGATTCCGATGTTGAGTAGAATTTCAGTACCTAGCTCCCAAGTTTAGAATAGCGAGCAGCATTGCGGAAATATTCGGCGCGTTTAAATTCGTTTTAAAACAAAAAATTTCAGAGCCACAAAAATGAACCAAAAAAAGAAAGAAAGAAAAATTATAAATAAAAGGGACAAAAAAAATGCGTTTGCGGTTAGCTGAGTATTGGGATACTCAGGGCCTTGAACTCAAGGAGATAAACATCTCTCTGACGGGGAGTCGAACCCCGATCTCCCGCGCATTGCCGAATGACAAGCGGAAATCATGACCGTTAGACCATCAAAGAATTTCGGTTTCCTATTAACCGACTTTGCCTCACATCTCTTATTTCAATATATACACCTCGACTCTAATTTTGAGTATATAAACCTAAACAATTATATCTCCTAACTAAAGTATAATGGTCGGGCCTCAGGCGCGCCAATTGCCCGACTTTTATTCGCGTCCGCTAGTCCGGGGGAAGCAAAGTGTGATCGCTCATCAATTTGTATGTGTCGGTATGCTCAATATGACACGTAACGTATGGCACGTATCATGTATTGGTGTTGATCGATGGCCAATTCTAAGTGTGGAGGTGGCACGCGTAGCTGTATAGCGACGGTGCAACCCCCGCTACCTAATTGGTGTACACATGACCCATCCAACCAATTCATCAACAGTATGTATTCCCAGGGTTCGGAATTAATTTCTTAATTTTTAGTATTTTTAGTATTTAATTTAATTTAATTAGTATTAATTTGGAATTCTGAAAAATTAATTAATTTTAGTACAGGGTCATACTAAATTAAATTAATCTTAGTATATACTAAAATTAATTAAATTAATTAAAAATACTAAATCACGTGATATTATATATAATAAATATTT